>MU666745.1:64836-78353 GCA_026770625.1 Nicotiana glauca
GTTAGAATTTCTTGAAACAAACGTTATTTTTCTTTTTGAGTTGATTTTTCTGCAATTTATACGGGTTATCTAATATATATATATATATATAAAGTTAGAATTTCTTGAAACAAACGTTATTTTTCTTTTTGAGTTGATTTTTCTGCAATTTATACGGGTTATCTAATTGAAATTTTAATTTACAATTCAACTTGAATTCCAATGAAGAGATTTTATCCTGTAGTTCCTTCCGAGCCTTCAAAACCAAGTTCAACACCTCAAAAATCATCTAACTTGGAAGAAATAGTCGATGAATCAGAACAACTTTCACAGAGTGAAGGAGTCAATTTAAATCGTTTAGAGAATGATCCAGGAAAAAGATTAGAAATTCAAAAATATCATCCAAATGACCGTGATGCAGTAAGAAGAGCATATATTCAACAAGGTCCTTACTGACCTCGAAATCACAATTTCCCTCAAAGAAATTTTTATGTTAATTGCGTCGTTTTAATACTCGATGGTTTCTTAAGTATGATTGATTGGAGTATAGCCTAACAAAAGATGTGGCATATTGCTTCTATTATTATTTGTTCCGAGATGAATGCATTAAATAAGAGGGAGGAGATGTATTTTCAAGCATAGGGTTTACAAGTTGGAATAAGAAAGATAGATTTGATATGCATATTAGTGGACCAAATAGCATTTACAATCAGTCAAGAAAGAAGTGTGAAGATTTGATGAAACAAAAACAATCCATTTAAAGTGCACTTGCTAAACAATCTGATCAACAAAAGTTAGAAAACCAAACTCGTTTAGAAGCTGCAATTGATGTGATAAGATATCTTTTGAATCAAGGATTATCATTTCGGGGACATCGTGAAGGTGAATCATCTTTTAATATAGGTAACTATATTGAACTTCTTGCATTGTATGCAAAGCGATGTAAAGATATTGATGATGCATTTAAAAAATCTCCAAAAAATAATTAATTGACTTCTTCATATATTCAAAAGGATATTATCACTGCATGTAATATGAAAACAATTAAGAGTATCATTAAGGATATAAATGATGATGACTTTTCAATATTAGTTGATGAATCTCGTGATATATCATGGAAGGAGCAAATAGCTATTGTTCTGTGTTATGTTGATAGGAGGGGAAATGTGATGGAGCACTTTATGGGATTGTTCATGTTCGTGATACTACTGCTTTTTGGCTAAGGAATGAAATTGTTAGTTTACTTACTAAACATTCTTTAAGTTCATCTTCTATACGTGGAAAATGCGATGATGGAGCAAGCAATATGCAAGGTGATTTAAATGTTCTTAAGATCTTAATGCAAAATAAAGTAGAGGTGCTCATTCTATTCATTATTTTGCTCATCAACTTCAATTAACTCTTGTTGCGGTTTCTAGAAGATGTGATGAAGTGCAACAACTCTTATTATTGGTTTCTGATATATTGAATATTGTGGGAGCTTCTTTCAATCATAGAGATGAACTTCATGAATCTCAAGCAGAAGAAATAGAAGAGGCATTACGTAAAGGTGAGCTTGAAACTGATAAGGGCTTGAATCAAGAATTGGGTCTTGCTAGAGCTGGTGATACACGATGGGGTTCTCATTACAAATCTTTTAATAATATTATCATTATGTTTGGCCCTATTATTGATGTGCTTGATACTATTGGTGTTAATGCACGTTTTGAAAAAAAATGTAAGGCAAAGGGATATCTTAAAGCATGTTTAACATTTGAATTATCTTTATATTACATTTAATGTGTACTATTTTAGCAATCACAAATGAACTTAGTGTAGCCTTTCAAAAGAAGGAGCAAGATATTGTAAATGTTATGTTACTTGTTGGAGTGGCAAATGATCAATTGCAAGAACTGCGAAAGAAAGGTTGAGATTCACTTATGAACGAGGTATCTAAATTTTGTATGAAATATGATATTTCAATACCTGAATTTGATGAGCTTTATGTTATCCCTGGAAGATCACGTCGTAGGGTTGCTGAGTATACTGTTTCACATCACTACCGTGTTGAGGTATTTTATAAAATTATTGATTGGCAATTTTCAGAACTCAATAGTCGCTTTGAGAGGTGACAATGGATTTGCTTTTTGGAGTTTCTTGCTTGAACCCAACTGAGTCTTTTTCCAACTTTGACATTGAAAAGATATTGAGATTTGTTGAGTTATATCCTGATGATTTTGATAAATACTCTTTGGTCGACCTTCGATTTCAGCTTCAAAATTACATTGTTGATGTCCGAGATCATGATAAATGATTTTCAGATCTTATGGGACTTGGTAATCTTTCCAGAAAATTAGTAGAGACAAAAAAGCATGGGGCTTATCCTCTTATATTTTTCAACTTGTAAAATTTGCTTTACTTTTGCAAGTTGCTACTGCTACAGTTGAGAGAGCTTTTTCGGCAGCGAAGTTGATTAAGACCGATTTGCGGAGTCGAATGGATGATGAGTTTTTGAGTAGTTGTTTGGTGTCTTATATAGAAAAGGATGTATTTAGTCTTATTGCTAATAAGGTTATTATGAATACCTTCCAAAATATGAAATCGTCGAGGAGAGCTATAGAAAGGTACTTTTTTTTTAATATGATATTGTTACTATATTTATTTCTTTATCTATTTCTTTAAATATCGACACCACTTACGAAATATCCTGCGTGCGCGCCTGATTACACGTTTCTATGTAAAAATTGTTGTGTAATTTACTTTCCGCACTTCACTTTTTGCTTGTGTCTGGAAATATTTGTTATATAGAATCAGGTTCTTTAACATACGAAAGTCGGATAAGACATAATTTAACTCTTCTCATTTTTGTGTCTAGGTGCATCATAAAATAACATTAGCATTAGGCCAGTTTTTGATAGTTCAACGATAAATATCAGTACTAAGTGTAACGAATCTCGGAATCCACAAACTAGTGTTACGATCCGTAACGTAAGGATTGTGCACAGAAGGATAAATTTTCTACTTTATTGGGAGCACAAAAGAAAAAAGAAAACAACGGGAAACGAAAACATTTAAATAAAAAAAGCAACATCTTCCCTATTTTTCTTTTCGGTAATAAGAAATATCAAAAGGGCAACCACTACTTTTAATGCTATCGATGTGTTTTGGAGAAGAGAATCCTTTCTTTCTCATTTTGATTTTGATAAATCAAACATTCTTATCTCCAGAAAGCATCATAAAAAGTTGTAAAAGAATAATAATGGGTTATTCCGAAAATTAGAATAATGATCTTAATTAATTGGACTTTTTTTTATTAAAAAGAAAAAGGAGTACAGTCGATCTAATAAAAAAGTTGAAGAAAAAAGTAAAATATTGTGAAGAACATCGATCGGAATCTCTTTCTATAAAACCTTAAAGATGTGTTATTTTACTCTTTAGAATCACCAAAAGTGATTTTCTTCATCACTTTAAATTAAGCCTATGATAACAGGAGTGGAAGTTGTCGCTTAGTGCTCAGCTTTTGAAAAGCTCAAGAGTTTCAAGAACAATCACATCCTTTAGAATAAAAAATGTTAAAACCAAAATTTAGAGAAATATAATTACTTGGTAGTTTGACTCGGCGGGTTTACTTTTAAAATTTGTGGTCAAAAAAGCTTAAGCAATAAAAGGTTTGTGGGGTCATGATATTTGTGCGACTATAAAAATTTTTTATTAAGGGTAAATGGGTAAAATAAAGAGTTTAAAGTTGAATAATTTTCAAATTTAAAAATGTATCATTTATTTTGGAACAAACTAAAAAAAAAAGTACATCATCTAATATGAAACGAAGGGAGTATATAATATTAGTTTGAATTCAAACATTGATTTTCACCCTATTCTAAAAAGAATGATGAGAAACAAAGTATGTATGAATAGGGTTTTCTCGCCATACATAATATATGTATAATTATGCTCCAGAACCCATAAACCATGAATCTTGACTTTGCTGACTGCATATATAAATCATCTTCGTCATCACGAAACATTTCTTCAATGGTCACGACTCACTACACTATAATTACTATACCAATAAATTCACCGAATTATTCTAGTCACAAGAAAATCATCGAAGAATTTTATCCACTATAACACTAAAACTGCGAAATTATTTTTGTCACCTAAAAATACCCGAATATTATCAACTATAACAATAAAATGACAAATTCTATCGCTGCAATAGTAAAGTCACTTTGATGAATAACTTATGTCGTTATAGCAAGTAAAGTTTAATGACTTTATTATTATAGTAAGCAAAGTTCAGTTACTTTATTATGATAAAAATTATTTTATAATGTTATAATTATTATAGTGAGTAATAGTTAATTATTTAAGTATTTACTTTATAATTATAATGAATAGAGTTTTCTCGCCATACATAATATATGACTCTTACTATTTATACTCATGAGCCCGTTGTTTGACTTGTACAAGTGAAGGAGGTTACCCTGATGCAAGAAGATAGGGGTGAGAATCCGAACAAAGCTGCATGGGGTTTCAATTGAGTATGCATAATTACAGAGCTTTTAGTGTAGCGATAACATTGGCTCAATATTATTTAGATTGCACGTACAAATTCTAAATATGAACATTCTTAGATTTATACTATCATTTTTGAATTTTCTTATTTTTTGAATTTCCTTATTAATTGGCTCCGCCACAAGTACTATATGTTTGACCAAAAGATATTGAAACTTTTTTTATTAAATCAGTTAATGGAGATGAAGATGTAAATCTCAGCCAAGTATAATAAAATCTAGATTAAATGATACAAGAGAAAAAAATAAGATATATGATGCTTCCTAGTATGTCGGAACCAAATAATTACTCATAAATGTTAGAACTTCAAATGTAGAAGAATATAGCAATGAATACCATTGACCAAGATAATGAATGATGTATGGATTTCAGATCTGTAGTAAGCAAAGTTGTCTTTTTTGAATTCCCTGTTTGATCCCCTCTACAAAGTCTTCCACTTCTATTTATAAGGGGCAATCCCCTCTTGAACCCTAAAAAGGTATAACATAATGAATATTCGAAAAGTATATTCCTACTGTCTCCTACTACGCCTACACTACTGCAGATATTGTGTGTTCGCTAGCCGCTGCCGGTTGTTGCCCTTTACAATGACCAAAGGATGTTGCGTGCTAAGGGCCTCGTCCATCGCCGTATTCAGTAGTGGTCGTGCTCATCCAAATTTGGACCTATACTGTTAGTCCTGCCGCTTGTCGAGGTTGCGGCTTGGTGCGTCCTTGATAAGCGGACATCGCCCATACCTGCAGAGAAATTTGGTTTACGAATCGTAACGGTTTGGCTAACAACGGAAGGATAATGAGCTTCCCGATATCCTGGGTGGTATGTCTTATTGGGAAATAACGTCACTTCCACGTGCATCATCATTACGCGCCTTTCCGAAACAGAGAGTGATGGTTTGTCGCTTCGATTTTTGTGCTATTGGCAGCCTTCCACTTTGATTCTAGCGCTACCCAACCCTATAAATAGGTGAAGGGTTTGTTTTTTCAAAAGCTCTTGGCCATTTCTTCTTTGGTTATTCCCTCTCATATCTTCAGCTTCTGCTCTTGCGATTTCTTTGCTTTCTCTCTTCTGTTTACCGTTCTTGGGTTTTTCTATTTTATTAACACATCTTCCGCCATAGATATGCCTATAACACATCGGTCTCGTGAAGGGATTTCTGAAACCACAGTTATCCATGGCGCTCCCTTCCGGCGATGAGGATATGACGGTGGAGGAAGCGGATAGTTTTCCCATCGTGGACGAGTTACTGCCTAGACACCCCATGTCTCAAACTGACTCTCTTAAAGAACTTGCTCCTACTCCTGCTTCGGTAGTATATGAAACTGAGCAGGCCTATATAGATGCCCTCCACACTAAGTACAACATCCCCTCTCATGTCTAGATGGTTCCGGCGGGGAGGGATTTCGTTTAGGTCCATAGACCGGGTATTGTGCTTTTTATGAATACCCCTTTGTTATTGGTCATTCCTTCCCTCTTCTCCCCTTTATCAAAAGAATTCTGTCAATTTTATAAGGTTTTCCCGATGCATCTTTCCCCTTACACGTGCAAAATATTCTTGGTATTGACAAAATATGCAGAGTTGGCGGGGTGTGAAGTTGACATTTATCATCTCTTGCATTTGTTCTCCCCTATTTTTCACAGGGGTACTATGGTACATTTGAGGCACCATGGAACCAAAAGGCTGGTGGTCAGAACTAACGACCGGGTGAGCCATAAATTTTGGGACAACTATTTCTTTGTCAGAACCGAACACATTATGTTCGATCCCGCAGGATTCCTGGAGCGGTGGAATAATAATCGTAGGTGTCGTAAATTGTTTACTCTCTCTTTTTTTGTTTTTTGTTCGACTTAATATTTACCTACGATTTTCATTTGCAGCTGTCGGGTGTACACCCCATCCCATTGCCGGTATAAGGGACTATGTAGCCTGTTTACTGCTTCACACAGTGGAGACTCGAGACTGGCCAGCTTTTGTGAAACTTTTTGGGCCAAAGGTCTCATCTAGTAAGTGTTTTCCTCTGCACCGCTTTTCGATTGTTTTTCGTTATCTATTGATATAACTCTTTATGATGACAGTTCGTGGAGCTTCTAGGCAGAGGGCCCCAGTCCCTACATTTTGCTAGGCCTTTGCCTCGGTGGGAATGCAATTTACTTTGGAGGAGTCTGTCTGAGAAGGTCGTGCTCAGCCAGTATAGGCGAGAGACTCCTCTCGGGATATGGTTGTGAGGGAAGAGATTTCTTCTTTAGTGGTCTA
Source organism: Nicotiana glauca (assembly GCA_026770625.1). Taxonomy (NCBI): domain Eukaryota; kingdom Viridiplantae; phylum Streptophyta; class Magnoliopsida; order Solanales; family Solanaceae; genus Nicotiana; species Nicotiana glauca. The sequence continues at coordinate 71,621 of MU666745.1, forward strand.
TCACCTCTTGGATGAGTCTTCTAACTGGGATGAACATTCGTTAAGAAAAAAGAGCAGGGTAGAGCTCAGGAAAGGCGTGACCATTGATACTAGTAAGAGTAGGACGGGTGTGTCGGAGACGACACCTGTGCCCACATTTATGGCAGACACTATCTTGGTGGGGAGGTCTCCCCTGACAGAAAGAGTCTACCAAGGAGGGGGGTCTATGTGCTGCGCTGAGGGTGGCACGTCATCTACTATCGGAGGGGGCTTACGCACCGAGGGTGATGGCTCAGTTTTGGACATCGACCTAGACGATGTTCGAGAGTTTTTGAAGCATCACACTCACGTAGAGGTTATTACGGAGGTTTCTGATCAACACATAGTCGTCCCCGGGGACTACGACTTGCTGTTGAACTGTGATCAGGTGGCGTCCATTTTTGCACCTTTACGTGCTGCTCCTGAGAGTTAGGCACTTAGAGCGATGAGTGATGCAGAGTTGTCATGGAGCATTTCCGGCAGGGCTCTGCGGGTAAATGTCTTTTTTTTCTTTTTGCCGTTGGATTTGTTTTACAATTATTGGCCGATCCTTTTATTTTTCATATTAGACCCTCATCATGGAGATCAAGCGTGAGCAGCGGGGAAAGGAGGAGGACGACCGTCTATGGAAATTTGTCCTCTAAGTATCAAGAATATCGCACCAAGCATCGTGCAATGGCCGACATCTTCACGCAGGATCGCGACTTCCAACTATTCCGCGATGGGCTCAAGAAGAGGGAGGATCAATTGGCGCTAAGGTCAAAAAATTGAAAGAGTGAGATGAGGACCTTATAAAGGCCATTGCATACTGTAGTGAGCTCGAGGCGGCCCTTAAGGTCAAGGAAGATGAGCTTTAGCTAAATAAGGGAGTGATGGCTGAAAATGCCGACCTCCAAGCAAAGGTGGACAATTTAACTGCTGAATTGGATATGAAGGCGGCGGAGGTCGATGACCTTAAGAGTGAATTGAGCGCAATTGCTAATGGATTGGACCACATTGAAAGGGAGAGGGCAATTGTCGTCTCTAAGGTAGCAGCTTTAGAAGATGCCCTCCGCATTTGTAAATTGGAGCGGGACAAAGATGTGGAGGTGCCCGTGCTTAAGGTAGTGGGACTTGAGAGTCGTATTCACAATTTGGAGGCAGAAATGTCCACGTTGAATGACCAGGTGGATTCCTTGTAAACGGAGGGCGTGCGACATCAGTCGCAGCCCTCTACATCCCATACTTTGACTGATCCTATCGTACCTCGTTATTTGTATGAGTTGTGCGTTCACGCTGAAGCCAAGCTCGATGTGTATAAGGTTTTTTATGCCGATGGGAGGGCGTTCGAGACAGAGCTTCGGAATGTGTGTTCCAAGGCCCTTGCAGCTCGTGAGGCATACGGGTATGACCCCATTACGCCTGGCGGGGATGATATTAATTCTAATGATGCACACAAACTTGCCTCGGACTCTTGGTTCGAGGAGGTGTATACTAGTGGGAATGATGTGGCTTAGTATTAGGTTATATTTACTTTTGCTTTGACATTTTTGTGATGGAATCTCTGAGCCCTTTGTAAAAACAAGTACTTGTAATATATTTGCAGAAATGAAAATTGTTTTGGTCGTGTACCTCTTAGTTATTGTTTCCTTTTCTCGGTCTATTTGTCGATGACCTTTGCCGCAGTCATGTTATTCTGAATCTTCATTGAAATGTTAAATCCATTGTGTTATGAGTTTAATTTGAACTCTTTTCGTTATAAACGACCTTGATCGTAGGGATATTACTTTCAAGCTGGCGCCAAAGTAGTATCCCGTCGTAGTTTACCAATGTCAAACTCTTTTCTTTGACGATGTCCTTAGCCATTGGATTGTTACTTTCGAGCTGGTGTCGAAGTAGTATCCTGTCATGGTTCGAGTGAAATCAAACTCTCTTTTTTATGATGGCCTTAGCCATTGGGATGTTACTTTTGAGCTAGTGCCGAAGTAGCATCCCGTCATGGTTCGAGTGAAATCGAACTCTTTTATTTGACGATGGCCTTAGCCATTGAGATGTTACTTTCGAGCAGGTTCCAAAGTAGTATCTCGTCATGGTTCGAGTGAAATCGAACTCTTTTCTTTGACGATGGCCTTAGCCATTGGGATGTTACTTTCAATCTGGTGCCGAAGCAGTATCTCGTCGTGGTTCGAGTGAAATCAAACTCTTTTCTTTGATGATGGCCTTAGCCATTTGGATGTTACTTTCGAGCTGGTGCCGAAGTAGTATCCCATCGTGGTCCGAGTGAAATCGAACTCTTTTTTTTGAAGATAGCCTTAGCCATTGGGATGTTACTTTCGAGCTAGTTCCGAAGTAGTATACCGTCGTGAGGGTGGCGTTCTATTTCATTTGCTGGAGTGTCGTGTGTGTCGGTTTTATTCATACCTTGGATATGCGTGTTGATTTCGTATACATAATGGAGTAATTTTATTTATATGTCATAGATACATGTCGACTTCATACATACAATGGCGGTACATGTCGATTTCGTACATACAATGGAGATTTTTGTATTTAGTCCCTTCATTGCTCGGCCTAGAAATGTCATCAGTTGGTGGGGAAATGAACAATACTTCGATCCTCGAGACGTCCCCTCATCGCCTCATTAAAAACCTCCCCGAGAAAACCCAATTGGGACAAAACCTGGGTGAGGGAAAAAGAGTACGACTTAGGCGGCGTCCCTTTCCAGAAGTGCAAGTACTTGAGGTGGGCAACATTCCAGTTATTTTGTAGTAGTTTTCCTTCCATTGTCTTTAATTGGAATGCTCATTTGTTTGCTGCTTCTATGATTTTATATGGCTCGTCCCAATTTCCCTTCATTTGGGTTTTTCGCTGCTTGTGTCGTACTTTGGCCTTCTTGTTATAGTACCTTTTTGCTTGTTGTTTTTGGCCTATCATCCTTACATGAGCCATATCCCTTCGTTCTTCAACCTCGTCCAGGTTTTGTAATCTGCTTCCCTTATTGCTTGGTCCACTCTCATTGGAGTATCTTAAGCTAGGTTCCCTGACTTCAACATGTATAACTGTGTCAGTGCCGTAGACCAGTGAATATGGCGTCTCACCCGTGCTGGTTTTCGGCATTGTGCGGTATGTCCATAACACCTCTAGTAGCAGTTCCAAACATAGCCATTTGGAATCCTCAAGCTTTTTATTTAATATGTTCAATATAGTTTTATTGGATGATTCCGCTTGACCGTTGTCGGTAGGGTGATATGGCATGGAGAGTATCTATTTGATGTGCCTTTTTTCGAAGAACTCGATTGTTTTTTCCTGATGAATTGGGGTCCATTGTTGCAACTGATTTCTTTGGGGTGCCTAAGCGGCATATGATGTTTTTCCAGATGAATGCGATGACTTCTTGTTCACATATTTGAGCGAACGCACCTGGTTCCACCCATTTGGAGAAATAATCAGTTAAAACCAAAAGGAAGCGTATCTTACCTTGCCCTGCTGGGAGGGGTCTGACGATATCCATCCCCCATTTTATAAATGTCCATGGAGAAGTGTTGGAATGTAGGAATTCCCCCGCATTATGTATCATAGAGGCATATTTCTAGCACTACTCACATTTTTTGGCGTAATCCGCGACCTCTTTTTTCATAGCGGGCCAGTTGTCGTGACCCCTTTTTCTTTCTATATACACACGTATATATATATATATATATATATATATATATATATATATATATATATATATATATATATATATATATATATATATATATATATATATATATATATCGAAATCGGACTTGTGACATTTTTTAGGACAACTCGTTCCCTTTTAGGAATTGGGTTTTGGATTTAGAGAGTTGCCACCTAATGATTAAGTGCATTAGGACACCAAGAAGGGTTTGAGTTGAAGAAACCAGAGTTTGGGTAAGGGCTAGAAATTATCTCAAGGGGAAGGTGTTAGACACCCCTCAAGATCCACTAGTGTGGTTCTCGGCCATGTTATAATTGTGACTTTATGTAATCAAATAAGCAATTAAGACTCAAATAAAGGAACTTGCACACAACATTGCAATTAAGTCGAAACTTTTGAGAAAAATAAAGAAGGCAGACTTTTGTGGAAAAGATTTAAACCTTTATGAGAAAAACAAATAAAGATAAAGTAAAGGGAGGGGAGTCCTAGGTTTATAATTTATATGGATCACCCCCCACAACACCCGGTAACCACTTATACACGTGGTGTTATCTCGTGTTCATCATATCCATATCTACCCTTCCCACCCCGTTAAGGTATTAAAATGTGGAATAGTATCATTACTTATTGCATGCTATTACCCATCCCAATCCTATCAGTCTCAGAGGCATTGCGACTACTAATCCTAAGGGCAGGGAATTGGGGATTTTAGAGTTTTCAAAAGGATAAAAATCTAAGCGACAAACAATAACAAGTAGCACATTAAAGGGGAAACACATAACAGTTAGGGCTCGGACAAGCCTCCTCACTCAAAGCAGCAAATCCATTAGCATGCCTTACAGGTACTGGTTTGGTCTGAATTAAATTAAGGCGTAGGATAGGCTGATTCATCACATATTTCTCATATGAGGAGTCCGAATTAGCCTTGCTTAGATGTAGTTGCCAAAGATGGACATAGTTGATTGATTACCTAACAGTTTGCCTATGTGAGGCCTGTAAGCATGACATCTAACAGTGTTGTACTAATTTTTTAAGAAAGTTACTGATTATAGAGAAGGAATCTGCGGATTTTAAGACTGATTTTAGGTTCAAAACGAGGTTGATTCAGTTAATATGGTCATATATGCATGGTCTCTAAGTGTTATTAATTTTAACAGTTGCAAGAGTCCTATAGACATGATTTCTAAACGAATTGATTATTATTAGGCCTAAAATTATTTGCCTAGTGGTGTATATATGCAGAAGTACCGAATGACTTATAGGCATGCTTGCTAAATGCAGAATTATAAAGACCCTATAGGCATGTTCTCTAAGAGCAGAGAATGCAGAATCATGAAAGATCCTATAGGCATGCTTTCTAGAGAAAATCAGAATTATGAAAGATCCTATAGGCATGTTTTCTAAGTGCAGAAAATGCAGAGTTATGGAAGACCCTATAGGCATGTTTTCTAACTGTAAAGAATGCAGAATTATGAAAGATCTTATAGACATATTTTCTAAGTGTAAAGAATGCAGAATCATGAAAGATCCTATAGACATGCTTTCTACCCCTTCACATGCATTCATTCCCTATCCCTTTTCCACTATCCACCCCAATAGTTATTACAAAATTATTACAGACCGAATGAATCAGAAAGAAAGTAAAAATTACATCAGTGGTTACAGATACATCTAATCAGCCTAATTCAGGCACAAAGTCCAACAATATGAGATAAACCAACTTCCAATGATCAGATTTCCATAGTCTTTCTCTTATTTGGGATACGTCAAAGTTCCCCAAGAGCCTCAAGTGGACTTCGGGCAGTGTTTACACCCCAAATATCATTACATAATTATAGTACAGTGTGGAAGGGCCAACCCTCCTATGTCCAAGTTCAGAGGGAACTCAAGGTCCCAAGGAAATGCTCATAGGAAGGGGTAGAACTTAGAGTCTAGGAGTAGATGTAAGTGCAATAGAGGGGGATCAGGGAAGGCCATGGCATGCTGGTAGTCATGCCCAGCAAGTGGGATGCTGGCACACCCCTGACCAGCCTGTCAACTCTAAATTGAGAGTTAGGACCTATTGAGGGTCAGGTTCGGACCTGGGCAGCAATTTTATGATGTCTGGCCATGAACTTTAACTTAGAACACATAGGGGAATGGGGTATGGGGATTCATAATAGAAGCAAAATACAAGGGAAGAAACATATATAATCTTAACTACTGAACATGAACAGCAAAGTAGACAAGATTAGCAACTGTAAAGTAAACATATAGGGAAGAGGCCAAAATCAAAATTGAGACATACCGGTTTCAGGGAAACAAACAAATAAAATAGTAGTCTTGAATAGCCAAGTTGCAAGCAAGCAATACAGAGATCTCACAAGAGAGAGTAGAGAATTGAGAGAGTATTGCAATTGAGAGTGTGTAAGTATTGAACAGAGGGTTCAAGGTTCTAGCCTCTTTCTAAGTGCATAAAAGTAGTGCCCCTTTTATAGTGCAGAAAACAAGTAAGAAAAGGCTAGAAAATAGTTTGCCATCAATTATAAAAAATCTCCCTTCAGTTAAGGGATTTTGATTTCAAACGGGTATAAGACAATTAAGGAAAGAAATTTGATTCAAATCTTTTCCAAAGTAACACAAGAAGGGTAAAAACACATGAGCTATTTAAGGCAAAGTCCAGTGGTACATGGTTTATGAAAAAAAAAGGAAAGATAATCAATCAAAAAAAAAATTGCAGGCTTTGTTCGAATGAACCAAGTCAGGAAAAAGAGTAAAGAGGGTTCAATTAGAGAAAATCAGTAGCAATCATTAGACCTTATTAAAAGGAAATTCGGAATCACTCAATAGTTAGAAAACCCTTTTTGAAAGAAGAACTTCTCATATATAAAGCACACAAATATCAACAAGAGGGAGTTGTCATGGTGGTTAGAAAAGATTAACATAGAAATAGTCATAGAAGAAAGTTCAGGTCCAATTTATAGACTCAGAATGAGTCTGAGAGTTTGGGATTTCAAAGTAAAACCCTGGTCCAAACACAAAATTGAACTTACCAAAGAAACCCCCCCCCCCCCA
>MU666745.1:79098-102452 GCA_026770625.1 Nicotiana glauca
AAAAAACCCCCCCCCCCCCCAATTCTAGGGTTTCAATCAAATACGGAGATGAGAGGGCAAGCCATTGAAACAGACTCAGAGGTCTCTTTTAGATACTCAGAGGTCTCTTTTAGAGACTCGTGAGAAACCAACAGGCATGCCAGCAGGTTTGAAAGCATAAAGAACATGTTCGAGAAAAGCTCGGAATTTAAGCAAGTTCAGAATAGAGAAGAAGTGATATAAACCCCAAAAAAAGTAAAGGAAGCATGTTTAGAACTCAAACAAACTTAAGAACTCAGTAAGAACACATACAGTAGAATATAGCTAAGAACAGATAGAAGATCATAACAAAGATTGACATGCGAGCCTAGTTTATGGGCACAGTATATTACAAAGTATAGTAGAGAGAAAAGTAGAAGAACATCACAAGCGTGGTAGAAAAGAAAACACACGAACATAATACAGACAAACACACATAAAGAAAAGAATCAGAAAGATGTTTTTTTAAGACCTTTCAGAAACCCTAAATCAAAAACGAATGATTTTGAAAGAAAAGTTTGGGGAAAATAATTTAGAAGTCCAATATAACACAATCGTACCATAGATCTAAGAAAATAACTAGAGAAAACCTCGAACAACTTAGGGTTTTGGAGAAACCCTAGAAACGAGAAAGGCATGGAAGAAAAATCAGATCTTGAGTCTATGAGGTCAGGAATCAGGCTTCTCGTCCAGGATATGCCGGAGCAAGGCCGGCAATGGCCGTGAAAACTCAAACTGGCATAGGTCTGGATGAAGAACTTCGAGGTCTATCCTTGATTCTTCAAATATCGAGCACACAGGAGTAATAAGGCATGAATACAAGGTTACCATGGCTGGAGGAGCCATGATCTCCGGTGCGCTTGAGGTAAGAGATGGCGAGAGAGGCTAGGGTTTCGAGAGAGTTTGAGAGAGTTTGAGAGAGTTCGAGAGGAGAGGGATTTCAGAGGCGGCTGAGAGATAGGAAATGAGGGACTAAGGTAGGTTTGGGGAATTAAAAATGTAAAGGGGAAATCGTAACCGTTGATCAGAATGATCAACCGTCTCGATTAAGGGAGGCTTGGGTTGGGTAGTTAAATGGGTTAAAGGTTGGGTCAAATTAAAAAATGGGCATGTTCGGTTGGGGTTAAGATTGGGTCAATTAAGGGTTGAAATTGAACTGTAAAAGAGGCTGTAATTGAAATAAAGGGAGGCTAAAGGTTAAATGGCCAGTTTTCCCCTTTTTATTTAATAAAAATAGTAAAAATAATTTTAAAAGCAAATTAAAAGTACTAAACTAATTAATAATATATAAATATTAAATTAAAAATACAGGGACCAATTTTCTAATTATAAAAATGCTATTAATCTTAAAGTAGGCTAAAATTGCAACTATATGCAATTTAACCTTAAAAATGCCAAATAAATTCGTAAAAATACACAAAAAAAATACCTTAACTATATTTTGGTATAAATATGGGAATAAAATGAACTATTCACCAAAATTGATGATTTTGGAAATAATTATTGGATTTTGTACTGCTAAAAGGGACAATAAATTGATTTTAAAACCCTTTAAAAATTAGATAAAATACCAAAAACACTTGGGCATACTTATATATGTATACACATTCTATTTTGAGAGTATTTTGAGTATAAAAAATACATAGTAGAAAAATTAAGTATCAACAGCTGCCCCTCTTTACCCGATAAGGATGAAAGAGTTGTCGGATAAAGATATGATGGCCAATTTTAACCGAAAGAAATGATTTGCAAAATTTTGACCGAACTCTAGCTCCTGAGATGCCTACATATCCCTGGTCTTATAGGAATAAGGCCATATGTAGTTAATGATCCATTGACGGAATATGCCGATGGAGATTTTTGAAAGGAACGGATGCGACGTTTAGGTTGAGAAAGGTAGTTCAAGTCTGATAGGCTGAGGGAGCCGGAGTGGGATCGCTCCTGCTGAGACGGCCGTTGATAGCCGGTGTACCTGCAAGTGAGCAATACCAACATATATTGTGCATAAATTTAAATGTGATGCAAGTTCCCATTGGACCATGAATGCTGTCTTCGGACGGTTAGGATGACGTCCTGGGCCATGAAGTGTATAATAAAGGATTTGCAGGCTATGAAATAATGTTCTCGGTCTATAAGTATTATGCCTCCTAACCATGTTGCCTTTAAATATTGATATGCAAAAGACAAAGTGGGGTCCTCAGGCCATGGCATGCCGTTCTCGGGCTATGAAAATGGTGCCTCCGAACAATGGCTCATTTGGACAATTTGGCGATCCTTCGGCTGATGAAATGCAGAAGGTGGTGATCTTTCAGCCGATAAAATGCAGAAGGTGGAGATTTTTCAGCCGATGCAAGATGTAAATAAAAGCGGCGATATTTCAGCCATGCGAGAAAATAAATAAATTGGCAATTTTTCAGCCAGGCAAGAAAAATAAAGTGTCAATATTTCAGCCATGCAAAAAAATAAATGAGGTGGCGATCTTTCAGCCAATGTAAGATGAAGGTAGAGCTTAACCTCGGAAGGCAGAATGGTAGTATTATGCAATGCAGAGAAATGCAGATAGAGACAATGCTTAGTCTCGGACGGCAGAAAAGTAGCCTTATGCAATGCAGAGAAATGCAGATGGAGACAATGCTTAGTCTCGAAAGGTGGAAAAGTAGCCTTATGCAATGCAGAGAAATGCAGATAGAGACAATGCTTAGTCTTGGAAGGCAGAAAAGTAGCCTTATGCAATGTAGAGAAATGCAGATAGAGACAATGCTTAGTCTCGGAAGGCAGAAAAGTAGCCTTATGCAATGCAGAGAAATGCATATGGAGACAATACTTAGTCTCGAAAGGCAAAAAAGTAGCCTTATGCAATGCAAAGAAATAGATAGAGACAATGCTTAGTTTCGGAAGGCAGAAAAGTAGCCTTGTGCAATGCAGAGAAATGCAGATGGAGACAATGCTTAGTCTCAAAAGGCAGAAAAGTAGCTTTATGCAATGCAGAGAAATATGGATGGAGATAATGCTTAGTCTCGGAAGGCAGAAAAGAAGCCTTATGCAATGTAGAGAAATACAGATGGAGACAATGATTAGTCTCGGAAGGCAGAAAAGTAACCTTATGCAATGCAAAAAAATGAGGCGAATAGTAATGAAATCTCTTAGCTGATAGATGATAGCTGATTGTTGTATTGTGGTTGTTGGGGATGTCGCGTACGGATAGCAATTGTAAATTGGCGATGATTCTGAGAGTTGTATTCTTGAAAAAGCATGAGTGTGTAACCATATCTAATGATTTTATGTCTTGGGTGCCTGCATCCAAAGAAAAATCGTGAGTTTTGTAAAGGGGGGAAGGTTAGTACGTCCTCCCACGGACTTCGCTCGTCTTTCTCGGCTCTGTTTTGTTGGTACTGCGCATATCCTTGGTGTAGCGTTGCTAGACAAAACGATTTAGATAATAGGTATGCATGGTTTAGTATAACATAAAATAGAAATAGTAAAATATAAATAGTTTTCTTTTAGATGAACCGACGACTGCGACGCGGTTCAAGACATTGCAACCTCTTTCGCTCCGAAATTTTGAGGGTCCTCCTCAAAATTCTGCCCCAGTTTACTGAGTTTGTGCTTCCAACGGTTGCATGTGATAAATGGCTAAAAATCAACTTTAGAATTTTGAGGGTCCTCCTCAAAATTCTGCCACAGTTTCTAATAGCGGGGGAAATGAAAATTTTATTGAATTGTGACTGAACCCATAGGGTTGCCTACGTATCCCCTCTTAAACGGGAATCAGGTCAGGCATAGTTCAAATTTCATCATAAAGAAACCATAAATGGTTACACATAGTATCACTTCACTACATCTGAATTGATCGGCTTCGGCCAGACTTCTCTGTCTATTTCTGCGAACATAAGGGCTCCTCCGGTTAGAACTCGATGAACCATGTACGGACCTTGCCAGTTGGGAGAGAATTTACCTTTGGTTTCATCTTGATGCGGGAATATTTTCTTCAACACCAGCTGCCCCAGTGTAAACTTTCTCGGCTTGACTCTTTTGTTGAAGGCTTTGGATATTCTGTTCTGATACAATTGACCATGGCAAATTGCATTTATTCTCTTCCTATCTATAAGAGCTAGCTGCTCGTAGCGACTTCTTACCCATTCTGTGTCGTCAAGTTTTGCTTCCTGCATGATCCTCAAGGAGGGAATTTCCACCTCTGCGGGAATGACTGCCTCTGTACCATAAACCAACATATATGGAGTAGCCCTAGTTGATGTGCGAACTGTGGTGCGGTATCCCAATAGGGCGAATGCTAGCTTCTCATGCCACTACTTATGCTTTTCTATCATTTTTCTCAGTATCTTCTTGATATTCTTGTTAGCCGCGTCTACAACTCTATTCATCTGAGGTCTGTAGGTTGTAGAGTTCTTGTGTTTGATCTTGAATTCTTCACACATTTCTTTCATCAGGTCACTGTTGAGATTGGAACCATTGTTAGTAATGATTTATTCTGGGATGCCGAACCGGCAAACGATGCGGTTGCGGACAAAGTCTACCACGACTTTTTCAGTCACTGCCTTATATGATGCTGCTTCAACCCATTTGGTGAAATAATCAATTGCCACTAGAATGAACTTGTTCCCGTTTGATGCGGCAGGCTCGATAGGTCCGATAACATCCATTCCCCATGCGACGAACGGCCATGGCGATCTTGTTGTAATAAGCTCATTTGCAGGAACCTTTATCATATCGTCATGTATCTGATAGCGAAGACATTTTCAGAAATATTGGATGCAGTCCGTTTCCATAGTCATCCAAAAATATCCTACCGGAGTATCTTCTTTGCTAGAACAAAACCATTCATATGTGGACCGCAGGTCCCTGCATGAATTTCTTCTAATAACCTGGATGATTCCTTTGCTTCACACACCTTAGAAATCCCAAGTCGGGAGTCCTCCTGTATAGGATTCCTCCGCTGTGAAAGAAGTTGTTAGATAACCTTCGAAGGGTGCGCTTCTGAGTAGCGTTTGCAAGTTTTGGATATTCTCCTGTCATCAAATACTCTTTGATGTCATAGAACCACGATTTTCCGTCTGCTTCTTCCTCGGCTTGAGCACAATAAGTTGGTTGATCATAGATCTTTACCAGGATAGGATCAATGAAATTCTTATCTGGGTGTTGAATCATAGATGATAGGGTAGCCAATGCATCGGCAAACTCATTCTGGACCCTGGGAACATATTGGAACAATGTCTTTGTGAATTATTACTCAACTCTTGTACATGATGCAGATAAGGGAGTATCTTGGAGTTCTTGGTTGCCCATTCTTCTCGGACCTGATGTATGAGCAAGTCTGAATCACCGATCATTAGTAATTCGTGAATGTTCTTATCAATGGCTAGCTTGAGCCCTAAGATGCAGGCTTCGTATTCGGCCATATTGTTGGTGCACGGGAACCTGAGCTTGGTAGACACCGGATAATGCTGGCCGATTTCTAATACTAGGACTGCCCCTATGCCAACTCCTTTGAAATTTTCTGCTCCAACGAAAAACATTCTCCAACCATCATAGGATTCTGCCATATCTTTTCCTATGAAAAATACCTCTTTATCAAGAAAATACGTCTTTAGAGGCTGTATTCTCCATCCACGGGATTTCAGCAAAATGATCTGCCAATGCTTGTCCTTTGATTGCCTTCTAGGTTATGTAAACAATGTCAAATTCATTTAGTAGGATTTGCCACTTGGCTAGCTTGCCGGTGGGCATGGGCTTCTGGAAGATATACTTCAACGGGTCCATTCTGGATATGAGATAAGTGGTATAGGCACAGAAGTAATGCCTCAACTTCTGAGATACCCAAGTCAGAGCACAATAGGTGTGCTCTAATAGGGAGTATCGGGCTTTGTACGGGGTGAACTTCTTGCTGAGGTAATAGATGGCTTGATCCTTTCTCCCCGTTTCATCATGTTGTCCCAGAACACAATCGAATGTCCCATCCAGTACTGCAAGGTATAGCAATAGGGGTCTACCTGGTTCGGGCGGAACCAAAATTGGCGGCATTGGCAGGCATTCCTTAATTCTGTCGAAGGCTTTCTGACAGTCATCAGTCCATTTGGTAGCGGCGTCCTTCTTCAACATCTTAAATATCGGCTCACAAGTGATGGTGGACTGAGCTATGAACTGGCTAATATAGTTGAGTCTCCCCAGGAAACTCCTTACGTCCTTCTTGTTCTTCGGCGGTGGAAATTCTTGAATGGCTTTAACCTTTGATAGATCCAGCTCTATACCTCGTCGACTTACAATGAATCCAAGTAGTTTTCCGGCAGGAACCCCGAATGCACATTTGGTGGGATTCAGTTTCAGATTGTACCTTCTCAGTTTGTTGAAGAACTTCCTTAGATCTTCCATATGGTCAGTGGATTTCTTGGATTTGATGATGACATCATCTACATATACCTCGATCTCTTTACGTATAATGTCATGGAAAATAGTAGTCATGGACCTCATGTAGGTGTCCCTTGCATTCTTTCATCCAAACGGCATCATCTTGTAACAATATATCCCACACGGCGTAATGAAAGCTGTTTTCTCTGCATCTTCCTCATCTATCCATATCTGATGATACCCAGCAAAACAATCAGCGAATGACTGCAGCTCATGCTTGGCGCAGTTGTAAATCAGGATGTGTATATTTGGCAAGGGGAAGTCATCTTTCGGACTGGCCCGGTTGAGATCCCGGTAGTCGACACAGACTCTAACCTTCCCATACTTCTTCGGACTGGCACAATGTTGGCTAACCATGTTGGATACTCCACTACCCTGATAACCTTGGCTTTGACTTGTTTGGTAACTTCTTCCTTGATCTTCAGACTCATGTGAGGCTTGAACTTCCTGAGCTTCTGTTTTACCAGCGGACATGTAGGATCTGTTGGCAGTTTGTGAGCTATAATAGATGTACTGAGACCAGTCATATCATCATACGACCAGGCGAATATGTCCTCATATTCCCTTAGAAATTCCATGTACTCTTTCTTTTTCGACGGTGACAGGTGAATACTGATGCGTGTTTCCTTGACATTCTGTGTATCCCCCAAGTTGACAACCTCAGTTTCGTCCAAGTTACATTTAGGCCTATTTTCAAAATTCTCAACCTCTTTAACGACCTCTTCTGGTATATCATCTTATTCTGACTCTATGTCCATTTGTTGCGTTGTCTCGTTGCAAGTCACAATCATCGGTTCATCAAGATAAGTAATAGTAATATTGTGTAAATAAAGTAAATGATATAGAAAGTAATAAGAGAGAGATTTATAAGAAGCTGAAATGCTTTGATAAATTTCATAATTGTTTTGAACATTGGAGCTCTTTTCGAAATTAAAGAAAATACGAAAAGAAAATCAACTAACAAAAAGTAAAAGGTAATGCATGGTGCTTTGTTCAACCTTGCTACCCTGAAGCTTTCCAGGCCCTGGTGGTTCTGATGGACCAATTATTGAGGCGCGCTCCTCGGCTCACAACTTGTATATAAGGGCCTTCCTCCCCTTCCTCCTTAAAAATGACATAACAATCCATATTTTCGTTTTCCAAAAACAGATTCCTCATTGCCGCCAACGCTTCCTCTTCTTTTGACCCATATATGACATCTGCTGGCTAGAAAGTCTGCTCCAGGCGAGGTGTCGGATGCTCCAATGGGTAATAGGGACTGCGCCATGGTGACGACCAGTGGTTGAACTCCTCCCAGGTGTATTCATTTCCCAAACAAAAAGTGATACCATGTTTCTTCAACTTGATCGATTTGGCAATTCCCTGGAGTTTTTTGCCAAGTCCCTTGCCAGGTTCGTATCCACACCAATTTAGTATACTTTCAATCTTGTTATCCCACCATTTATCCTTGTCAACGATGTTGACTCGCTCAATGTGAGGGTAAGTTTCCCCACTTATCTTTCTTCTTCCTTCGATTGCTGAGATGGTTTGGCGACTGTATATGGGATTGCTATCGTTGCCATAAATAATCACCTCTTAGTGATTCCACTCAAATTTCACTGCTTGATGTAGGGTTGATGTTACAGCTCTAGCAGCGTGAATCCAGGGTCGTCCCAACAGAAAATTGTAAGACGCTGGGACGTCTATCACTTGAAAGTCAATGTCGAACCAAGTCGGTCCCATTTGTAGACATAAGCTGATTTCCCCGATAGTGGACCTTTGGGATCCATCGAAAGCTTTGACATTGATGGCCCCATTTTTGATCTCATACAGGATCTGGCCCAATGTTTTGAGAGTTACCAATAAACAAATATTGAGGCTGGACCCTCCGTCAACTAGGATTCTGGTGATGAAATAATCTTCGCATTGCATAGTGATGTGCAACGCCTTGTTGTGTCTTAGCCCTTCCGGTGGTAGCTCATCTTCGTGGAAAGTGATTTTATGACTCTCCAATACTTGCCCTACCATGTTCACCATTTCTCCTCTAGTTATGTTGTTAGGTACATATGCCTCACTCAGTATCTTCAACAAGGCATTCTTATATGCATCGAAGCTCTGCAGAAGAGCTAGGATGGAGATCGGTGCCAGTGTTTTATTCAGTTGATAAACGACTAAGTACTATTTTGCTTGTATCTTCCTCGAGAGATCATCGAGCCCAATTTCAATAGGTCGTCCAGAGGCCTGCTTACTCGATTCAGCTAAATGCTCCGGAGTATAAACCTTGCCGGTTCTTGTCATACCCTGCGCCACAACTGATTCTCCGGTGTTAGCTTTTCCTTTTCTTCTTACCTCGGCTGTGTAATCCCAAGGGATGTTCTTCGTATAGAATGGTGCTATGGTTGACATAGCCACAGGAATGGGTGCCCTTGCTTTGGGAGGTAACACATCAACTTCAAATGGTACAGGTGCCTTTGGGGATCCAAACTCGACCTCAATCGGTCCTGGCGCCTTTGCAGAGGAAGGTGCCTCGAACTCAAGTGGTATGGACATGTTCACTTCAGCATCTCCGGAAGGCTGGATCTGGACTACAATTGGATTAAGTGTGACCGTTGGTTTCTTTGACTCATCACCTTCAGCGATCAATCATATCGATCCTTTGGGGTCCCAATCATCTTCTATCTTAATCATGTGAATGCCTCTACCTTTGTGGTCAGGCAGAGGGTTGTTGCGAATATTCACAGCAGGCTCCTTTCCCACAATGATCTTGTTGTCAATCAAAACTTGGATCTTATCTTTCAGCGAGCGACACTCGTCAATGGTATGCCCCTTCATGCCAAAATAGTATGCACAGGTTTTGTTTAGGTTGATCTATTGGGAAGGATTTTCTGGAGTTATGGCAGGGATAGGGGTAACGTAACCAGCAGCTTTGAGACTTTTGTGCAGCTGGTCGATTGGTTCGGCGATGGCAGTGTATTGTTTGGGAGGTCTACGATCGAAGTTAGGTCGCGGTCTAGGGAAGTTTTGGCGAGGTGATTGATAGTGAGCTTGTTGGTTATTGTGGGCTTGGTATACGTATGCGGGTTGGGAGTATTTAGGTGACATAGGTTGGTATACGGGAGGTGGAGATGATTGGTAAGTAGGTGGCAGAGCTTGGTAATTTAGAGTAGGATGATATGTGAGTGGAGGTAACAGATAGGTTTGGTATTTGATTGGGGATGTTGTCTTCTGTGCAACCATCACGGCACCCACATCCCTTTTCTTGAATGTGCCACTAGACTGTAGAGCCTTTTTGTAGCCTGCAATGATTCAAAGTTAGTGACCATACCACTTTTAATGCCTTCCTCGATCCTCTCCCCTAGCTTGATGATATCGGAAAATTAATGGCCTTCAATCAACATTAGCCTCTCATAGTACTGTGGGTCTTGAGCCTGGATGAAAAACATGTTCATTTGTTCTTCTTCTAAAGCTGGTCTAACCTTAGCGGCTTCTGATCTCCAACGAGTAGCATACTCGCGGAATGTCTCTGTGGGTTTCTTCTTTAAGTTCTGGATGTAGAACACATCTGGTGAATTCTCCTTGTTGAATCTGAATCTATCCATGAAATCGGACGCCATACTTACCCAACTTGTCCACTTATTCGGGTCTTGGATAATGTACCAAGATAGAGCATTCCCTTTTAGACTTCTCATAAAGAGCTTCATGCTGATCTTTTCATCATTTCTGACTCCGACCAGCTTGTCACAGTACGTCCTCAAATGGACTCCGGGATCTTCTGTGCCATCGAACATTTCAAACTTGGGAGGTTTGTACCCCTCAAGAAGTTCAACATCTGGCTGAATGCAAAGGTCCTCATAATTCAGCCCCTCGATACCTTTGTTTCCTTCAACACCCTGGACTCGGCTAGTTAACTTCTTGAGTTCCGCAGCCAGGTTCCTAATAAGAGAGTCTTTATCATCAGACTCAGGTGTGCTTGAAATAGGTTGAGTGTAGTGCGTCATGGTTTCCACTTAAATGGGAGTGTTGTGGGGATGATCATTTGTGGTGTTTAGCGGTTCATGGATGAGCACTGGAGTGTTGTTTGAAGCGCGGCATGTGTTGCAGTATTGAACAAGAGTGGGTTGTTTTTATGGTTTCGGGATGTTCTGTGGAGGTGCTGGATTTTGAGTGTTGGGAAAGTTGATATCGGGAGTGGTAAGGGAAAATGACAAGTTTGCCAAATTCAGAACTTGGTCCAGTTCTTCCTGAATTTTCAATAACTTCTGTTCAAGTTGGGAGGCATTCTCCTTGGAAATCTGAGTACCCTGAGGAATCTCTACCCTTTCAATTGCGTTTTACTTTAGGATGTTGTTCAAATCCTCCAATTTTTCTTTGTTCTTGTTTCGTATAGGACTCATCAAATGAGGAGGTGGAGGGCCCTTGGATCTTGTGGAGTATGATGATGATGCCAGAATACACGAACTAACCTTTTGGGAGGGGAATAAAAATACAAAGTAAAAACAAAAGGTAACAAGTTAGTGCGGGTTATTAGAAGAAAATGTTGCACTATTCAAACACATAGTGCAGGGATATAAATTGTATCCTAATTTGGGAGCCTCGTTGTGCCCGAGGTAGACTTGCGACAAGTTAATTTGGAGAACTTATAATGCTAAATGCCTCATTTTATTGATAAAAATAAGACGAATCCCAAAATGACACTAAAAATAGCAGAAGATAAAAATGTTACTAATGGCCATTGGCCTTATTACATTTAAGTCAAAAAGAAAAGATCCTAACTACTTGGTCCCAGAAAGACCTTCCCCATACTCGGCATTTTTAGCTCCATCTAACAGCTTCACCATCTCACGAAGTCCTAGCAGCAAGTAAGCTCTAGCTAGATGTCCATCCGCATTCCCTTCAACATTTTGGCAATCTTCAATCCTTTTGATGAACTTCCCTTCTAGCTCCACTAAACCTTGCTCTAGGTACCCCAGTCGCTTGTTGGCGCGAACAGCCATATCTTTCCATTCCTCAATCAGCTTTTTATGTGTTTCTTAAATTTCCCGATGCTCACTTTTGCATTACCGAATCCTCTTACGCAGCTGGTTGTACTTGACCTGTGTCTCAGCCTTTTTGTCGATGATCCTGTGACCTCGAACAGAACCGGGTTGACCTAATCCATCCTGACCGTCTTCTAACCAATCTAGGTAGTATGGAGTATAGCTAGCGTAGTACCTATCTGGTTTAATGGAATCCTTTCCTAGGATGATTTTACAATGCCACGTGTGTTGAGCTTGACATTTGTATGGGCTGTCGTCGTCTTGAAAGTCGGCTCTGAAGTGGCTCATCTTTTCGACCCTTGGTATAATATACTTCCTCCATGTCTGTCTCATAACTCGGAGAGGAACGTAAGGGTAAGTTCCCCTCAAACCGATAAGTATCAAGAACGGTGCATCCCTGTATCGGGTAATGAACTCTTCAGTAGGGAACCATTCAAACATCCATTACACTTGGTCCTCTTTCAGATTGTCGAATAACTCCACCCACCCTTTGGCATCTTCTGGCTGAGAGAACATGTTAGGCATATAGCTTATTTGCCTTGGCTGATGGAAGGCGATACGATCGTCCCAGTCTTTGTGAAGAATCTTTTGTCGATACTCACCCTCTTGGAGGTGTTCCACGAGCTAGAGTTGGAGTAATAAGTTACAACCCTCAAAGTGCTTGGCCCCCCATTGACAGTTTTCCCAGGCTCGATATATTTCTGCGATAATCATAGGTACTATGCTAAAGGGTTGTCCATCAATTCCTTCCATTAATGTCTTAGTCACCATGGTCAGTCTGGTATAGCCATCCTCTCGTACAGATAATCAAAAGGAATGTAAGAATCCTTCAAGCAAGTCAAATCTGGTTCTTCTTTAGTCTCATCATCTTGAGGAAACCCCTGCCCTTGTGATTTTCCGGCATAAGCAATCCCGGAGTCTCCCATGGAATACCAGCCAAACCTCCTATTTCCTCTAGCAAAGGGGTCATTTCAATATCCCCAAAATGGAATACCACCCTATCTCCATCCCAGAATAGAGTAGCAGCCTCTATGATTTTGTTGTCGGGTTGGATTGTCATAAGAGAAGGCAAATTACCCAAGTATTTGCAGATGAGAGTTCGATCACTTGCATGAAGATCTTCCCACCAACTTAGCAACCTTGGGTGGATGTTGGTGACCATGCCGAATCTGGGGACCTCGTGCCTCATTTTCTGCAAGACAAAGATGTTAGACCCTTACCCCCACCAGACTCGACTATTAAATATCAACAATTAGCATGAAAAAGCATTTAGTTCTCCAAATAAATGCATAGAACATGGTAGCGTTCGTTTGGGTTTCAAGGAAACCCGGTAGACTTTGGACAAGGCTATCTTAAAGAGTCATTATGTGGACAACATAACGGACTCGACTAGGTTTGACCATGATGCATGCAGAGTTAAACAGAGTAAGGTTTCTATAGGGTATTAGACTGGTACCCTTGAGCGTACAACTCAAGAGGGAAAGGCACGGAACCGTCGACAACACCGTTGATCGACTGGTTTTACCGCAAATATGCCTTTGCCAAATTTAGGGGGTGATAATATCGGAAGGGAGCAACTACTCATTATAAGCGTTGCTATGGTATTTTGTTTGGCACGAGTGGAATATCATGTTGAGGATGCAATTACAAGAATGAAACAAGTTCTCATGTATTTGCACGTTCATAAATATCACAATAATTGCTCATAATTACAACAGTATTGAAGGAAAGCGGTAAAAGAAAGTATTAAAGAAAAGAAACAAAGAGCCAAGTCAGTTTCAAAGTAAAAAGGATAAAGACATTAAATAAAAGCAATAATGAAGCAGTAAAGTCACAAGTAACATGAAATGGTAAAAGACTAAATACATCCCCAGCAGAGTCGCCATGCTGTCGCGCCCCCTTTTTCTTTCTATATACACACGTATGTGTGTGTGTGTGTATATATATATCAAAATCAGGTTTATGACATTTTTTTAGGACAACTCGTTCCCTTTTAGGAATTGGGTTTTGGATTTGGAGAGTCGCCACCTAATGATTAAGTGCATTAGGACACCAAGAAGGGTTTGAGTTGAAGAAACCAAAGTTTGGGTAAGGGCTAGAAATTATCTCGAGGGGAAGGTGTTAGGCACCCCTCAAGATCCACTAGTGTGGTTCCCGGCTATGTTATAATTGTGACTTCATGTAATCAAATAAGCAATTAAGACTCAAATAAAGGAACTTGCGCACAACATTGCAAATAAGTCGAAACTTTTTAGAAAAATAAAGAAGGCAGACTTTTGTGGGAAAGATTTAAACCTTTATGAGAAAAACAAATAAAGAGCAAGTAAAGGGAGCGGAGTCCTAGGTTTATAATTTATATGGATCACCCCACACAACACCCAGTAACTATTTATACACGTGGTGTTATCGCGTGGTCATCATATCCATATCTACCCTTCCCACCCCGTTAAGGTATTAAAAAGCGGAATAGTATTGTTGCTTATTACATGCTATTACCCATCCCAATCCTATCAGTCTCAGAGGCATTGAGACTACTAATCCTAAGGACATGGAATTGAGGATTTTAGAGTTTCCAAAGGTTAAAATCTAAGTGACAAACAATAACAAGTAGCACATGAAAGGGGAAACACATAAGAGTTAGGGCTCGGACAAGCCTCCTCACTCAAAGCAACAAATCAATTAGCATGCCTTACAGGTACTGGTTTGGTCTGAATTAAATTAAGGCGTAGGATAGGCTGATTCACCACATATTTCTCATATGAGGAGTCTGAATTAGCCTTTCTTAAATGTAGTTTCCAAAGACGGACACAGTTGATTGATTACCTAACAGTTTACCTATGTGAGGCCTATAAGCATGACATCTAACAGAGCTATATTGATTTTTTTAAGAAAGTTACTGATTATAGAGAAGGAATCTGCGGATTTTAAGACTAATTTTAGGTTCAGAACGAGGCTGATTCAATTAATATGGTCCTATAGGCATGGTCTCTAAGTGTTATTAATTTTAACAGTTGCAAGAGTCATATAGACATGATTTATAAACAAATTGATCATTATTATGCCTAAAATTATTTGCCTAGTGGTGTATTTATGCAGAAGTACCGAAAGACTTACAGGCATGCTTGCTAAATGCATAATTATAAAGACCCTATAGGCATGTTCTCTAAGTGCAGAGAATGCAGAGTTATGAAAGATCCTATGGCATGTTTTGTAAGTGCAGAGAATGTAGAATCATGAAAGATCCTATAGGCATGCTTTGTAGAAAAAAGCAGAATTATGAAAGTTCCTATAGGCATGTTTTCTAAGTGCAGAAAATGCAGAGGCATGGATGACCCTATAGGCATGTTTTATAAGTGTAGAGAATGCAGAATCAAGAAAGATCCTATAGACATGTTGTCTAAGTGTAGAGAATTCAAAATCATGAAATATCCTATAGACTTGCTTTCTACCCCTTCACATGCATTCATTCCCCATCCGTTTCCACTATCCACCCCAATAGTTATTACAAAATTATTACAGACCGAATGAATCAGAAAGAAAATAAAAATTACATTAGTGGTTACCGCTACATCTAATCAGCCTAATTCAGGCTCAAAGTCCAATAATATGAGATAAACCAACTTCCAAAGATCAGATTTCCAAAGCCTTTCTCTTATTTAGGATGTGTCAAAGTTCCCAAGATCCTCAAGTGGACTTCGAGTAGTGTTTACACACCAAATATCGTTATAGAATTATAGTGCAGTGTGGAAGGGCCAGCCCTCCCAAGTCCAAGTTCCGAGGGAACTCAAGGTCCCAAGGAGGCTCATAGGAAGGGGCAGAATTTAGAGTCTAGGAGTAGGTGTAAGTGCAATAGAGGGGGATCAGGGAAGGCCATGGTAGGCTGGTGGTCATGCCCAGTAATTGATATGCTGGCACACCCCTGACCAACCTGTCAACTCTAAATTTAGAGTTAGGACCTATTGAGGGTCAGGTTCAGACCTGGGCAGCAATTTGGATGTTGTCAGGCCATGAACTTTAACTCAGCACACATAGGGGAATGTGGTATGGGGATTCATAATATAAGAAAAATATAAGGTAAGAAACATATATAATTTTAACTACTGAACATGAACAACAAAGTAGATTAGAGTTTAGCAACTGTAAAGTAAAATATAGGGAAAAGGCCAAAATCAAAATTGAGACATACCAGTTTCAGGGAAACAAATAAATAAAACAGTAGTCTTGACTAGCCAAGTTGCAAGCAAGCAGTACAGAGATCTCAGAAGAGAGATTAGAGAATTGAGAGAGTATTGCAATTGAGAGTGTGTGAGTATTGAACTAAGGGTTCAAGGTTCTAGCCTCTGTCTAAGTGCAGAAGAGTAGTGCCCCTTTTATAGTGCAGAAAACAAGTAAGAAAAGGCAAGAAAATAGTTTGCCATCAATTACAAAAAATCTCCCTTCAGTTAAGGGATTCTGATTTCAAACGGGTATAAGACAATTAAGGAAAGAAATTTGATTCAAATCTTTTTCATAGTAACACAAGAAGGGTAAATACACAATAGTTATTTAAGGAAATGTTCAGTGGTACATGGTTTATGAAAAAATAAGGAAAGGGAATCAATCATTTAAAATTGCAGGCTCTGTTCGAATGAACCAAGTCAGGAAAAAGAGTAAAGAGGGTTCAATTAGAGAAAATCAGTAGCATTCATCAGACCTTATTAAAAGGAAATTCATAATCACTCAATAGTTAGAAAAAACTTTTTGAAAGAAGAACTTCTCATATATAAAGCACACAAATATCAACAAGAGGGAGTTGTCATGCTGGTTAGAAAAGATTAACATAGAAATAGTTATAGAAGAAAGTTCAGGTCCAATTTATAGACTCAGAATGAGTCTGGGAGTTTGGGGTTTCAAAGTAAAACCCTGTTCCAAACACAAATTCGAACTTACCAAAGAAACCCCCCAAATTCTAGGGTTTCAATCAAATACAGAGATGAGAGGGCAAGCCATTGAAACAAACTCAGAGGTCTCTTTTAGAGACTCGTGAGAAACCAACAGGCATGCCAACAAGTTTGAAAGCATAAAGAACATGTTCGAGAAAAGCTCAGAATTTAAGCAAGTTCATA
Organism: Nicotiana glauca; assembly: GCA_026770625.1. NCBI lineage: Eukaryota > Viridiplantae > Streptophyta > Magnoliopsida > Solanales > Solanaceae > Nicotiana > Nicotiana glauca. The sequence goes on from MU666745.1 coordinate 95,660, forward strand.
ATAGAGAAGAAGTGATATAAACCCAAAAAATAGTAAAGGAAGCATGTTTAGAACTCAAACAAACTTAAGAACTCAGTAAGAACACATACAGTAGAATATAGCTAAGAACATATAGTAGATCATAACAAAGATTGACATGCGGGCCTAGTTTACGGGCACAGTTTATTACAAAGTATAGTAGAGAGAAAAGTACAAGAACAGCACATGCGTGGTAGAAAATAAAACATACGAACATAATACAGACAAACACACATAAAGAAAAGAATCAGAAAGATATTTTTTGAAGACCTTTCAGAAACCCTAAATCGAAAACGAACGACTTTGAAAGAAAAGTTTGGGGAAAATAATTTAGAAGTCCAATAGAACACAATCGTACCATAGATCTAAGAAAATAACTAGAGAAAACCTCGAACAACTTAGGTTTTTGTAGAAACCCTAGAAACAAGAAAGGCATGGAAGAAAAATCAGATCTTGAGTCAAAGAGGTCAGGAATCAGGCTTCTCGTCCAGGATATGCCGGAGAAAGGCTGGCAATGGCCATGAAAACTCGAACTAGCATAGGTCTGGATGAAGACCTTCGAGGTCTGGCCTTGATTCTTCAAATATCGAGCACATAGGAGTAATAGTGCGTGAGTACAAGGTTACCATGGCCGGAGGAGCCATGATTTCCGGTGGGCTTGAGGTAGGAGATGGCGAGAGAGGCTAGGGGTTCGAGAGATTTGAGAGCAGAGGGATTTTAGAGGCGACTGAGAGATGGGAAATAAGGGATTAGGGTAGGTTTGGGGAATTAAAAATGGAAAGGGAAAATCGTGACCGTTGATCAGATTGATCAACGGTCTGGATTAAGGGAGGCTTGGGTCGGGTAGTTAAATGGGTTAAGGGTTGGGTCAAATTAAAAATGGGCCAGTCCGGTTAGGGTTGAGATTGTGTCAATTAAGGGTTAAAATTAAAATGTAAAAGAGGCTGTAATTAAAATAAAGGGAGGCTAAATGTTAAATGGTCAGTTTTCACCTTTTTATTTTATAAAAATAGTAAAAATAATTTTAAAAACAAATTAAAAGTATTGAACTAATAAATAATATATAAATATTAAATTGAAAATACATGGACTAATTTTATAATTATAAAAATGCTATTAATCTTAAAGTATGCTAAAATTGCAACTATATGCAATTTAACCTTAAAAATGCCAAATAAATTCGTAAAAATATACAAAAAAATACCTTAACTATATTTTGGTACAAAATTAATGATTTTGGGAATAATTATTGGATTTTATACTATTAAAAGGGACAATAAATTAATTTTTAAATCCTTTAAGAATTATATCAAAAACCAAAACACTTGGGCATGCTTATATATGTATACACATGCTATTTTGAGAGTATTTTGAGTATAAAAAATATATAGGAAAAAATTGGGTATCAACACCAATAGAATCATGTACGGATAAAACATCTAACGAGGGCCCGGTTGCCCGTATGGGGCACCGCAGTGGCCGTCGTGTACTCCTTCGAGCACCCGCCTTATCTGATTTGGCCCAAGGCATTTGGCCAAAGGACCGCCGCATGTCCTTTTGTAAAGTTCATGGTTTATGAGGCTATACCTGGCTGCTTGTATTCGGAGCTTTTTGGCTTCTTTTATCTTGTGGGAGTGCTCCTTTCTGCAGATATGATATGACGTGATTGCGCCAGTCCCAAGTTAAATTTATAAAATGTACATGGACTTGATCTATTGATGAGTGGAGGAGGGTGACCACGTTCTCCTTGGTGATATTTTTAGTTGCTGCCGCCAGCTTGGCGAGACTATCTGCTTCAATGGTTTGTGCTCGCGGTATTTGGTCGAATTCTAGCAATAGCTTGTGGATTTCGGTTTGGTATTTCTGCAACCTCTGCTCCTTAATCTGGAAAGTCCTAGTAACTTGGTTTATAACAAGTTGAGAGTCGCAGCGGAGGATGACTCATTGAGCACCATACTTGAGGGCCAATTTTAGTCCTGTAATTACGGCCTCATACTCGGCCTCATTGTTAGTCATTTTAGGGCATCATATAAATTGGTGAATTAATTCACCCGTTGGGACTTCGAGTACGAGTCCCAATCCAAATCTCGACGCGTTGGATGCACTGTTGGTATAGAGGACCCAGAGGTCGGGTCGTTCAGGTGAAGTGCGGAGCACTTCTTGCTCGACTTCGGGTAATATTTCTGCACTGAAGTCGGCGACGAAATTGGCGAGCACTTGCGACTTTATTATAGTTCGTGGTTGATATATTATATCATGCTCGCTCAATTTTATGGCCCATTTTACCTACCTACCCGATAATTCGGGTTTGTGCTGGATGCTCCTGAGAGGAAAGGTTGTCACCACCTTTATGGGGTGGCACTGAAAATATGGTCTAAGATTTAGTGAAGCTATGACTAGTTCTAGAGCCATTTTTTCAAGGTGGGGGTACCTTGTTTCGGAATCGATTAAGGTTTTGCTGATATAGTAAATTGGAGGTTGCGTACCTTTGCTTTCTCGGACTAGAACTGCACTTACCGCGACTTCAGATACAGCTAGGTAGACTAGGAGGCACTCGCTTGGATCTGCCTTGGCCAGTAATGGTGGTGAGGATAAGTATGCTTTCAGTTTTCTCAGGGCGTCGACACATTCTGAATTCCATTGAAGTCCATTTTCCTTCCTTAATGCATTAAAAATGTATGGCATCTATCTGATGACCGTGAGATGAACCTCGATAGGGTGGCTATCTGTTATGTAAATTTGTGTACCTGATTTTTGCTGGTCAATGTTTCAGGTATTCCTTCGATGGCCTTAATCTGATCTGGGTTGACCCTGATTCCTCTTTGTGATACCAGGAAACCGAGGAACTTACCCGAGGTTACACTGAAGGCGTATTTTTTGGAGTTTAGTTTCATTCTGTATCGTCTTAAAATGTCAAAGGCTTCCTTCAGATGATCGATATGATCCTCCTTCCTTTTCGACTTAACCAGTATGTCGTCGATGTAGACTTCTATTATTTTACCGAGTTAGTCTTTGAACATCTTGGTGACCAACCTCTGGTACGTCGCCCTGCATTCTTTAATCTGAACGGCATGACCTTATAGCAGTATGTTCCTTGGTGAGTGATGAAATTAGTTTTCTCCTAGTCTTCTTCTTCCATGAGGATCTGGTTGTAGCTCGAGTAGGCATCTAAGAAGCTCAGCAACTCATGTCCTGTTGTTGCATCGATGAGTTGGTCGATGTGTGGCAGTGGAAAGGAATCTTTTGGGCATGCCTTGTTTAGGTATGTGAAATCTACACACATCCGCCACTTGTTTTTCTTTTTTACCATGACCATATTAGCGACCCACTGGGATATTTTGACTCTCGGATGGAGACATTTGCGAGCAGCTTGTCGACTTCTATACTGACGGCTTTGTTGATTGCAGCATTAAACTTCCTTCTTATTTGTCTTACTGGCAGGTATAAGGGGTCGACATTTAGTTTGTGAGTGGCGATATCCTTTGGGATACCTGGCATATCTACATGGGATAGGGCAAACAGATCGGCATGGTCAGTCAAGAATTTATGACACTTACCTAGTTCCGAGAGGTTGTACCCGATATATGCCTTTTTTGTGCTGTCGTTGTCATCTAGTAAGACGGGATCAAGATTCTCTATTGTCGACTCGAATGCTTCCATGATGTCGGGGTCCTTGATAACGTCTGTCCGTACGTCAAGTTTGGCTCCCCATATAGCTGATTTGCATGTTTCTGCATTTGCTCCTTTGAGTTGTTGGGTGTGGGCGCAATCCTGGGCAATACGATAACATTCTTGTGTGGTGCATTGCTCGTCTCGGATGTTGAATACCCCCTCCCCCATGGGGTAGGGAACTTGATGGCGTTGTAGGTTTTTTCTTGGTCCATAATGTGAAATGTCGTTTCCAACGTGACTCATCCGGCTAGGACGGGTAGCATTATCTCTCCAGAAGTCTGCTCGATTGCATTATTAAAACATATTAGTGTTATACAATACGGTATTATTTTGTCTTCGAGTCTCATCTGTATGATGACTCGAGGATGGATAATATATGCACCACTCTCGTCATCTACCATTATTATTTTTACATTAGTATCTGCAATACTTAAAGTGATAACAAGAGCATCGTAGTGAGGGGAAAGACAAATCGTTGTCATCTAACTTATCGAAGATGATACTATTTTCGAGGTCATCATACCATTCATGGGCAATCGTCCGTTTGAGTTTATGTGTGGTGGTGAACTTACCGTAATTGATTGTTGTACCATCTCCCCTGTCGATGATCATCTATATGGTGCGAGCGGGAGAGGTATTTTGGAGGCCCTTGGGGTTGTTCGCATCCGCTGGCGAAGTTATACTATCCTCCATCGCTCAGCAATTCTTTTAGGTGTCCCTGATTTAGCATTCGCACTACCTCCTATTGCAGTCCTATGCAATCTTCAGTTTTGTGATCCCTTTCTTGGTGAAATTTGCAGAAAGCATTCGACTTCCGAGTGTTAGGGTCAGATCTTATCTTTTGCGGCCATTGTACCTTTGTACCGAGTTTCTCTAGTGCGTACACTATTTCTAAAGGAGAAACACAAAAATTATGAGTAGATAGGAGTGGAGGGATACCTTTCTCATGTCGATATGGCGTTGTATGTCAAGAAGGAGCATCCGTGTGCCGTGGTGGAGGTAGGGCAGACGTCCAGACGTAGGCCTGATGCCTTTCTCAGCCGAGACGGGGCCCTAACTGATCTCTTCAACCGTTGTTGCGATGATCTTTCCTTGCTTCAATTTGAACTGACGTCAACTATTGGGTCGGACCGTTAAGGTCATCCTTGTCGACTCTTACCTCGGTACAGTAGGCATTATGGATTTCTTCCCAAGTGCTTGGAGGATATTTCATGAGCATGTTCAGCAATTTTCTGGTCACTCTCGACTTGTTCCTGTTTAATCCGTTCTGGAAGGCTGCTACTGCCATTTCTTCTAACACATTCGGCAAGCTCATCCCCACCCTGTTGAACCAAACTAGGAAGTCCCTGAGTCCCTCGCCGTGCATATGTCTCACGGCGAAGATGTCATTTACCATGGCTTCTGCCTTTTTGGCTCCTGCATGGGTGGTGACAAATTTGTCTACCATTTTCTCGAACGTTGCTATCGAACATGTCGGTAGTTGAGAGTACCATGTCAGGGCTCCCCCTATTAGGGTTTCGCCGAACTTCTTCAATAGCACCGATGGTACCTGTTCTTTTGAAAGATCATTACCTTTTATGGCTATGACGTAGTGGATGATATGATCTTCTGGATCGGTAGTACCACCATATATCTTTAGGAAGGGTGGCATTTTGAAGGTATTTGGAATGGCGTAGGGGGTCGCTTTTTCATTGTACAGTTGCTCGATGAATCGACCAACATCCCGTTTTGGCAATAACTTCGGGGCGCCTGTTATTTTTTCAACCCTCTATTGGTGTTCCTTCATCTGGTCATGGAGTACCTTATTCTCATTTTTCATCTCCTCCATTTTCTTTAAAATGGCTGCGAGCGTGTCATTACCTGCGTCAACAGCAATACAAGTGTTGCTTATACATGGGACATCTTGCTCGCCAGCGATCGTCATGGCATCTATATGTGTAATATCTCTGTCATCCCTTTGGGCGGGTTTGTCAAATACGTTGTTCAGAGCACTTGTTAGCCACTCTTCCAGTAGCCTTCTCACTGTTAGTGGTGCCTCACATGTTGCAGATATGGAGGCTTCCTTCTCGCGCGAAGCGGTTACGCTTTCCTGCGGAGGTGGGGGTGAAGCTTTTCCTCTAGGTGTGGTGTTTGGTGTTCCGTTTTTGTTATCTTCCATGCTGTCTACGTTGATGGTATTCAGGAGGTTGGTTGAGACATCTACTATTGCTTTCATCCTTGTATCTCCTTTCCCTACCATTGTTAATTTGTGCAAAGCTAGGAAGAGGCGATTATCCCTTTCAAGGGTCTAAATAAAACTAAAATCTTAGCTAATGAGATCCCCACAGACGGCACCAAATTATTTGACCAAAAGATATTGAAACTTTTTTTATTAAATCAATTAATGGAGATGAAGAGGTAAATCTCATCCAAGTATAAAAAAAATCTAGATTAAATGATACAAGAGAAAAAATAAGATATATGATGCTTCCTAGTATGTCGGTACCAAATGGTTACTCATAAATGTGAGAACTTCAAATGTAGAAGAATATAGCAATGAATATCATTGACCAAGATAAAGAATGATGTATGGATTTCAGATCTTTAGTAAGCAAAGTTGTCTTTATTGTATTCCCTTTTCAATCCCCCCTTTACATAGTTTTCCACTTCTATTTATAAGGGGCAATCCCCTCTTGAACCCTAAAAAGGTATGACATAAAGAATATTCGAAAAGTATATTCCTATTGTCTCCTACTATGCCTACACTACTGCATATATTGTGTGTTCGCTAGCCGATGTCAGTTGTCGCCCTTTACAATGACCAAAGGATACTGCGTCGTAAGGGCATCATCCCTCGCCGTACTCAATAGTGGTCGTGATCATCCAAATTTGAACCTATACACTATACATTTTCCGAAGTCAAAAGGAATAATTACTTTCAACTATGAAACGGAAGGAGGACATAGAGAGAAAACTAGGAAAAAGAAGACAAGAAGGAACAGATGGAAAATGCCTCTCACCTATGGGAAATAGAGTAAAAATTTTCTTATTTTTAATTTGATCATCAATATACCTTTATTATTAGTGGATTAATTTAAAATCCCCCCCCCCCCCCCCCCCCCCC
>MU666745.1:102898-141040 GCA_026770625.1 Nicotiana glauca
AAAACCCCCCCCCCCCCCAGGCCCTACCAACCATGAGAAATAGAATAAACTTATCTTCCGTTTAACTTGGTCCCAAATATACCTTTATTTTGAGTGGACTAGGTCATATTTGCCTCTCAAAATTAGTGAATTTTAAACTATAGTTTTACCTATTTAAAATATATTTTATTAGTAAATTTGAGAGCCACCTCACAAGACAATAATCTTAACACAAGAATTTCCTTGTAAAAACTCTTAAGTAGAAAATTTTCATAGACCAAAAATGGGTAAAAGAGCCGTTTTGTTTTTAATTGCTCATCATATTCCAGTCTTTCTCCAATAATTTTTTTTTTTTACTCTCCTGAAATTTAAACACAATTAGATAGAACATTAATTCTAGAAAACCAATTATTTCTTATGGGAAAATAAATAATTTTCAAAAACCCAAACAATTATCAGTGAGAAATAATTAATACTAGTAAATAGAGAAACTGCAGTGAATTATTATGTACACTTAACAACAAGTTTTGATCTTGCTGAAGAAACTATGATTGTTGTCATGCTAGTAAGAAAAAAATTCATAAAATATTAATTTTATTATTATAAGCTAGATTTATGCATATATTGCAATTGCGTAAATAAGAGAGTATTGATCTTCACATAAACATAACTTGAAAGTAAGAAAACTTATTAGTTATTCTTTGAGCAAACTGAATGTTTGGTAACTTTCTGCTTTTGATCTAGATTTCTAAAGAAAGAAAAAAACTACATGCTCTTTTTCTTTTTATTTTTATTTTCTTCCTCTTGTTATTTTTAAAAATAAAAGTAAAATCAATTTTTTACCCTAAAATACAAGGGTTGGTCAAAAAAATTGAATTTTGTTAGTTGAAGGGTAAATATGAGCTAGTCCACTAATGATAAGGTTATATATTTGAAAAGAGGGACAACTCTAAACCACTCCACTATTGAATGATATATTTAATAGCAAAAAAGAAAATATTGCTCTATTTCCCATAATTGAGGGGCAATTTTTGCCCTTCTCCCTTCTTTTTATTTGACATGTGAAAGAGTATCACGAATCTTCATTTTTCCCTCAAAAGGAGGAAAAATGAAGCTAACCAAGGAAGGAAGTAAAGAAAGATCCTCCACCATGCACGAACTATAATTAATGAATGAAACTCTAAAAAGCATTAATGCAGAAAGTGGACAGCCCTTTTAACACTTAAAAAAGTTGTAAGCTTTTTTCACTACTTTAAGACTGATGTTTAACTTTAACCTTTTCTTCTCTCAGTGAACTTTCATCTAAAGCACCTTTTTTGTGTCTTAAAGCCTCACCTTTTTCTAGGCTATTTTCCTATTAATTGCAACAATTACATCATACTAGAAAGATATGTGAACTTGTAGAACACTTTTTTCCTCCCTCATACACAAGGAAATATATCTATGTGGTGAAAAAGGAAGCACGCACGTGTGATTTTAGAATTGAACTGACCGATGGAAAACATAATTGCATAAACTATTTTTATTTGGATCATTTCTGTCCGTTAAACATTCGACCTTTAATTAAATGAAACTACAAACTCTATAGGGTAAAACTAGCAGATGACAGTTGATGTTCGTCAAGTGAACATGTGGCGGTAAAGACATGTAGGAGATGAATCAGCAATTAACTGACATCGGATCTAAGCATGTGGTCCGTGTTGCATGAGTCCCGATGTCATCAAGATTGGAGAGAAGAATTTAAAAGCAAGATACCGATTGAATAAGGCAGCATTAAAGAAGACGTCGTTACATTGAATTTTAGTATTTACTCTCAATCGTTATGCATAAGGGTCTTTATTCACTTTAAAGAGGAGCTTGATTTGAGAATTGTCTCCACAAATTTAACTATTATAAAGAAATTTGTATTCATGGAAGGATACGAAATACTTGTACAAAAAAAGTCTAATATTACTCTGTGTTAACGACATCTTGTTAAGCCCTTTGTTCTTGATATTATTTTGCTTCCGAAGAAGTTCAATTCAAGGCCCAGGCTCATTTTCTCCAATTATTCTTAACAAATTTTCTTTTGCTCTTAATTAGTTTATATTTGTGAATCAATTTAATTCACGTGTCTATAAATCACGTTACAAATTCAATTATATCATCTTACCGGTAAACAACTGACGCCCGTATAGAAAATTGTGGTATTACTTTGATCCATTCATCTTTTAACGTATTTTGATGCTTTTCTTTAGTAAAGCAAAAACAGATATGGCACCTAATGATTTCAGTAACTCACTCAATGTTGGGACAAACAATCATCACACAGATAATTTCCATGGTGGAGAACTGGAGATCCACAAGATGATTCGACCAGTGAAACCTGTATTGACGAAAATGAGACGACTCTGATATGGGAAGGACGAAATACTCGGTGTACGAGGAGTCCTACCCCTGATGATATGGATGATTGTCACATCTCCTTTTTCCTATCCCGGAAGGAGTATAAGGAAGTTTTTTCCAATTTAAGTGACAATCGAAACCAAATTTATTTATATTAAAATCAGAGTCACCGCTTGAGATAATTTATGGTGTCTCAAGACACCGGTTTAAAATCCATAATCGAGGAAATTTGACTCTATTTACGGTCTGCGAACACAGAAATTCGGGTAAGGAATTCTATTAACCCGGGAGAAGGTGTTAGGCATTCCCGGGTTCCGTGGTTTTAGCACGGTGGCTTTGATCATACTTGGCTTAATTAAATTTTTTAATTACTCATTTTAGAACCTATGTGCATTTACCTCTTTTAATTAAGAAATTATCTTAAAAATAGGTCACGCGCACGTGTACCCATTTGTTGGCGCGTCAAAAATCATGTCACGCGAACCTTGCTCTTTGACCCCTGTGTTCAAGTCTTTGTTGGCCATGGCTACCTTGCTCTTTGACCTTGTGTTATATGGATGAGTTACTTAAAAACCACAAATCAACCACCATTCTGCTTAAATGAAGATAACAAAAAGGAACAAAATGGGACATCCTGTTAGCATTAGGGCATTTAACAGCTAAAAATATCACATTGTGGGTAATGCACCTAGCAACAATTAACGGTTCCAGATTGACTTCTAGGGTCAGAAGGTCACTTGGCATCATCCCAATTTTGTTCATTTCAATCTTCTCCTTTCTTTCTTTCTAGCTTCTTAGCTTGCTCATTTTCCTTCCCTTTTCTTTTAATTATCACTCTTTTCTTTCTTCTCATTTCTCACATCCCATAATTTCACCCTTTTTTCTTTTCTTTTTTTGTCTTTTCTTTTCTTTTTTTCTTTTTTTCTTTTTTTCTTTTTCTTTTAATTTTTTTTAAAAAAATTAATTCGATCGAACCCTATGTAGGTTGCATATGTATAATGATGCCGCATGAATCAGATCTTTGCGTAGTTCGAGAAAATCGGGAATAGACTAAATGAACTAACGTTCTCTTTTTTTTTCTTTTTTTTTATTACCTTAATGACTATTCTAATGAGAAAAGAGAAATAAAAAAAGCAAAAGCTTTTTTTGTTGAATTTTCTAGACTTAATGTTCTATATCCTATTATGAACTCAAGCTTAAACGAGCAAATATTTTTTTCCTTTTTTTTTTTTTTTTTTTTTAAATAATTTATATCAATTTCAAACACAGGTAAAATTTAGTTAGATTCTGCATCCATCACAACTTAATATGCTTTAATATCCGGATCCATGCCATTTTCTCAAAACTTTTATTATCGGGGTCAAAAAATCAATAATNAAAAAATTTGATTCTTTTTTTTTAGGAAGGAAATCTAAAGAATGAACCAAAGAAAAATATGTTGAATTTTCACTTGATATCCTGAAAAAGGTTTCGAAACAAGAATGAAAAGGTAAAAAAAAAATGTTTTTTAATTTCAATTTTTGACTGCCTAAAGGAGAAATTCTAATGATAAACAAAATATAAAGTATCTTTTTTTTTCTATGTACAATGTCCTAAAGTTCTTGTAAAAATAGAAAGAATTTTTTTTTATTTTATTAATTTCCGAAAGAAGAACCTCAAAGGAAAATCTTTTTGGCTTTTGGAATTAATATCTTAAAGAAATCTTATAAAGAGATATCAAAAGAGAAAAATCCCATTTTTTTGATTTTTTAGTCCTAGTATCCTAAAGATAATATAAAAGCAATTTCTTTTGAGTTCTAGATATTAATTTTCTAAAGAAAAAACTACCTCAAATTTTCTTTTTCTTTTTTTAATTTCTAGGAGCAGTATTTCTGAAGATAATTCTAACGAAAATATAAAAACGCTAAATATCTTTTTTTTTGAATTTTTGATTTATAATACATTTTTCAAATACAAAATAGGAATAATAACAAAAGACTCGACAAACTTAACTAGGCTATGACAGACTTCAATATCCTCTAAAAGACTTGACATTAATGTACAAACTAGAAGGTAAAAGACGACATAAAAACCAAAATAGACTCAAAACATTAAAATAAAAAAAAATCTCCTTAAGCAAACTCCTAATGAGCGATCCTGAATGGTCCCAAGGTGTCTGTCATGCTCATACTCCGGTAAGTAAGTCCACACCTGTATGAGAGAATTAAGACAAATAAAATTAAAGACCTAGAATGCTATGTGAGACAATAACCCTTCCTATTGGACACACGCAAGACATGATTGTGATTATTTTTCTAAAATTAACCTATGTGGCTAAAAATGGCTAAAAATGCAAGATTTGGCAAAGACCCTGCGAAGCCAAGAACCTAAGACTCACTAGAAAGATCGGACCCTATATGGGTTGCCTACGTATCACACTCCGAAAGACGAGAATCAGGTATGTGTAGTTCGGGCAGAATGGATACGGGCGGGAATAAAAAAAACTAATTTAGAAAAAATATATTTTTTGTCCTTTTTTAAAAAAATGATGAAACATGTAAACTCTTTTTGGATTTTCTTTTCCTTTTTTCTTTTTTTTTTGATTTTTTTTTTATTTTTGAAAAATAATGGGAAAGTGCAAAATCTTTATGGATTTTTCATATTATTTTTTTTGGTCTTTTTCTTAAAAAATGTGAAAGAAAAATATAATTGGGCCCTACTTGCTTTATTTTCACACTTCACCCTCTTTTCTTTCTCATTTACCCTCAGCCATCATTGGTCCGCCAAATGACCCTTTCACCCTTGAAGAAATGCAACAAGTAGCACATAGGATGCATCAAGATAGTCTTTTATTTTTTGGTACACCTGTCCTAGACGGACCCAACCCCTGTGTTGAGTCCCCTAAGTCAAATGCACGTGATGCAACAAACGTTCCTACTAGGGATCTAGCATGAGGTTATATTATTCTAGGTTTAAACCTGAGGTTGTGTTCTTGACCTGGCTTACCCGAGCGGACTACTCGAGCCGAAGAGGGGCAACGTACTGGGAGCACGAAAGTCTACCCGGCCTTGTTGTTGGCTCAACCTCGTTCTATTTGGTATAACTTATAACAGAAAAAGTGAGCCACGCGAACGTGTGTGTCACACCTCCTTCTTCACTACACCCGCAAGGGCATAAAGGAGTTTTTTCAATTAAAGGACAATCAGAACGGGATTTGTTATTAAGATTCAGATTCGCCACTTGGGAGATTAATGGTGTCCCAAGTCACCGGTTGAATTCCAAACCGAGGAAAATATGACTCTGTTAACAGTCCGCGAACCAGAAATCCGAGTAAGGAATTCTGTTAACCCGGAAAAAAGGTGTTAGGCATTCCCGGGTTCCGTGGTTCTAGCACGGTCGCTCAACTGTTACATTTGGATTTATCTGATTTCAAAACATGTTTTAACTTATGTGCTTTTAAATCTTGAACCGCTTTATTATTATTTTTAAAGAGAGTTGCAACGTCGTGAAAACATGTCTCGAACCACGTCACATAAATGCACCCGTAGTTTTCGACACATTTCGAGTTCGTTGGGATTTGGATTTGGGTCACATAAATGCACACCCGAATTTAAGAAGGTAACGTTATTAAAATATGCGCCTAAAGAGACTAACGCGTTATTATCTTCGGGGAAAGCCGTGAAATTCGCTAAACAGCCCATCCCGGATTCTAAGTATTTTAATATAGCCATTTATCGAGGGCCCCGCAATTTATATGTTTCGTTTAGCGAGGCTCATCTTATTTGTTATTTAAAGGCCAGTCCTAAAGTAAACTATGATTTTCTACTTAATTTGTTTCTAATAAAAGAAGAAATCTTAATTAATCGGTGTAAACTAGCATTGAAAGGTATTATAACATGATATTAAATCAAGCAAACTTTAATAGACGTCATGGGATCTTCAGCAGATTGGGCTTCATAACAGCCTAAAAGGAGGCGACTCAATTGACCTCACAAGGGGACAGGCTGCCTGAGGTTGGGCCCTAAACAGGTTCAGGCCCAAGTCTTATTCACCTCAAAAGTGGTCACGTTTGAGACCCTTAAATGCCTAGATTCCTTACTGACTTTTTATTTGTGATTTTGGCTGTCAACGGGCCTGATTATTGGTGAAACACACAGGCACTCATAGGCTTAGGCCTAGGTCCACACGAGTACATAAATCTGACTGGACTTGGGCCGTTCATTAAAATATTGAGGCCCAAACGACTTGCAAATAGACTGATTTGTTAAACCAAAGAGATCCATAATTCAATTGGACTAAATGCTTATTGAAGTTACTACAAGCTAATACAAGTGTGTTCAGCAATTTACAATCAGGAAGAGATAGATACACCTACCTAATGAACATATCGACTAGATTTTGAACATTTGCCCATGTGAGGTTGTTAAATGATGAATTAATATTAACAATTGTAAAGCTAACGATCGCCTAAAAGGATTATCATTCGTGCTATGAAATCAGTTCAATTAACCAAAGTTGTATGCTAACAACAATTTATTTATCACGAGCATCACTGTTAGCATGAACAAATTGAACAACTTAAATCATCTACTATGCTAAGGTACAACACAAACAGTTTCTGATTTTCAAATTTTCCAGAACAATGCTAAACTAAGGCAAGTGCTAATAATACTAAGTCTACAGCTAGGTAACCATGAGTCAAAATAGTCCGAAATGGTCCAAATTACTACTTATACAGTCCAGTTTTAGTTCCACTATGCATACAGGAGTAACAATATGCCACTAACCAAATCACAAAAGTTATCTAAAACATACAGAATTGTTAAAATAACAAGGCAATATCAGAGTTTTGGGCTTCAATTTCATTTCATGTTTTCAATAAGAGATGCTACATCAAACCAGTCTCGAAGTGTACCTGGAATTAGAAAGGAATAGGAAATGAGAGAAGTCAGCAGCAATAGTAGGACTCAGCAGCAATTCAGGAACAACTTCAGAAATCCAGCAAAGGATCAATCAACACAGCAATATCAAGAGCAATTTCGAATAAAAATAACTTTTCAAACACCCAAGAACACTTCAGCAATCAAAAACCCACTAAACTGACCCAAAACTGACTTGTTTGAACTTAAAACTCAATCGAAATCAAACCAGGAATGATTCTGAACTTCAGCTATCAGAATTTGAGCTAAGGGATGCAAATCAACCACTAAACTTGAAATCACCTAAGAAATGAATGGAACGGTACTTTTTTTGAATTTTCTGTTGCTTTTGTATATTTCTTTTTTGAGATTTTATGATGGAAAAGAGACTTCAAAATTTCAGATCTAGAATTTGAATCTGAAATTCAAATTTGGATTCTAGAAACTATAGCCTAGTTTTTGGGGGGAATTGTGAGGTTGAAAACTTGGGCATTAAGGCACTTAGTCATGCCTTTTATAGACAAAGATGAGGGCAGCCCTCAATTTCTGTTTTACACTCTTAGTCCCTTGTTATTATTTAGATTTTATTCATTCTGTCCTTTGTTTACTAACTTGTGTATCAAGTTATTACCCTGAACTTCTAAAATTGGGACTAAAGTCCTATTCTAGAAGATTCTAGAGAATCCTAGTCTCCACTACAGCATTCTTGTGCAATTTTAAGTACCAAACTACCCCTGAACTTAATCTGAGATTGCTAACCAAATAATTCTAATCAACTATATCCAATCACCTAAAGCTAATAGAAATCTTAACAATCATCATAAACAGTCAAGGCTGGAAACCAATTCTAATCAAATTAATTCTAAGAAAGATCAACACATTAAAAATCCAATCCCATAAGCTAGTTAAACACCGAATTGAAACAACAGTTAAACTAAACTAGAGAAGATCATAAGAATGGTTTTGGCCCTGAACAAGAATTAAACTAATAGAACCAAGAATAAGACAGAAATCCACCAACATTTATACAAACAGAAACTCAGAAAAACCAAGCGGGACACTTACTGAATTAAAAACTAATAATCAAAACTTAAATTAAGACCTAGAAAACTAATTAGGGATTAACTAATCTTAAACACAGATAAATCAAATGATAAAAGAAAAGGAAACTTACTAATGCAAGGTTAAACCGCACTAAACCGCCAACTCGAACATCGAAGTGATGTGAACATGTGTTCTTCACAAGAACAAATAAACACATTATCTCGAGGCTCGACTCAAACTCTGGACTCAAGAAATTGGAGAAAACTCGAGCAACTTAGAATTTTAGGGTTCTGTCATCTTATGATTTGTGATTCGAGCATTTTCGTTGACATTCGAAAGAAACCAATGAGGGATTCAGGAAGAGGGGAATCAGGAGAATATATGGTGTGATTTTGGGGTAGTTTGGTGCAGGTAAGGTTTTGACCGGATTTTTTGATTTAAAATTCGAGGTGATTGGTTGAGTTTTTGGAGAAACTGGCCCTAGAAATGGCAAGGAGATGAGAGGATGGTCATGGGGTGTTAATTTGGGGTAGTTTGGAGCATCGCCGCCGGCAAAGGCAATTTTCGACCGGCGACGGACGGTGGCGGAACGGGAATACGAGGAAGAGGAATTATGTGTAGGGTTAAGGAATATTTTTGGACATTTTTATTATATCAATGAGATGGAATCACGGTCGTTGGATTAGATTAACGGATGGCCCAAATTTCCCTTGATGAAACGGGGTTATTTGGTTCTAGGGGGCAGGCCGGGAGGGGAGCGGGTTTGGGCTTGGGGAAATGGGTGTGTTGGTTTGTGCTGGGGCATAGATGATTAATATTAGCCCAATTCGGGTATTTTATTAAGGAAGCCTACTCTCTTTTATTGTTTTCTTTTGTGTTTCTTTTTTTTTATTTCTTTGTTTTCATTTTGTATTTATATTTTTTCTGATTTTATTAAATACTAAATTTAAGACCAAAACCAAATTGACTCTAAAATTACACTACTTACTTGCCAATTATACTAATTTCTAATTTAAATGCAAACTAAAATAAATTAAAACTATAAATGCCAAAAAGCACCATTTTTGTTATTTTCTCTATTTTAAAGCAATCTTAACTATTAACTAATCATAACATGTGAAATTAAATCCTAAACAAATTCCAAGTGTATTTTTATATTTTTCATATGAATTAAAATGCACAGATAAAATGCAAACAATAAAACAAAAATAACACAAAAATTTACAAAATTGCAAAATAATGAAAGAAAATATTTTGTTTGAATTTTTGAGAATAATTCATATAGGGCAAAAATCACGTGCTCATAGCTGCCCCTCTTTGCTCGAAAACACGAAGAGTTTTCGTGCAAAGATAAGTGAGTAAATACGAGCGATTTTTTCCCGTTCGAATATTCCGTGTGAAGCATTTTGAAAGAGTTGACCGCACCCTGCTTCGGAGGTTGCCTACATATCCTTGGCTAAAAAGGAATCAGGTCAGTGTAGTTCGGGAATGTCTGATAGCTGGGACTACCCGGAGCTGTGATTTCACTGCTGTTGTTGCTGCTACTGCGACCTCCCTTATTACACCATGTCAAAAATAAAAAGAAGATAAACTAGCTATGCTATGAACTATGAATTACAAAAATCCTATCTATATCTTCAGACTTTATCTTGTGCTTCTTGTTGCCTAATGGTCTTGTATTTTGTTGGTGAAATCCATTGCTGCCTCTTTGAATTGTAAACTGAGACGTTAATCCTTTCCTTCAAACCGCTAAACTTGAATGTATTCCTCTGCTGTACGGGCGAGCTCCCGACTTCGAAACTTGAAATGTATTCCTCTGTTCTCCAGGCGGGCTCCTGACTTCGCAAAAATAGACAAAACAAAGAAAACTTTCTGCCCCAGTTTGGAAACTGGGTACATGTTACTGGATCAAAATTTAGAAACTAAAACTTGAATTTAAATACCTCTGTTCTCCAGGCGGGCTCCTGACTTCACAACTTGAACTGTATTCCTATGTTCTCCAGGCGGGCTCCTGACTTCAAACTTGAAATATACTCCTCTATTATCCAGGCGGGCTCCTAACTTCATACAAACAGACAAAACAAAGAAAATTTTCTGCCCCGGTTTGGAAACTGGGTACATGTTACAGATGTTAATAAGAATTTAAAACTAAAACTTGAATTGTGATACCTCTGTTTTCCAGGAGGGCTCCTGACTTCAAAACATGAAATGTATTCCTCTGTTTTCTAGGAGGGCTCCTCTATTTTTCAGGCGGGTTCCTGACTTCAAAACTTGAAATGTATTCCTCTGTTATCCAGGCGGGCTCCTGACTTCACAAAATAGACAAAACAAAGAAAACTTTCTGCCCCAGTGTGGAAACTGGGTACATGTTAAGAATTTAAAAATAAAACTTGAATTGTGATACCTCTGTTCTCCAGGCGGGCTCCTGACTTCAAAACTTGAATGTATTCCTCTGTTCTCCAGGAGGGATCCTGACTTCACAAAATAGACAAAACAAAGAAAACTTTCTGCCCCAGTTTGGAAACTGGGTACATGTTACCAAATACTAATAAGAATTTGAAAACTAAAACTTGAATTGCGATATCTCTGTTCTCCAGGCGGGCTCCTGACTTCAAGGCTTGGAATGTATTCCTCTATTATCCAGGCGGACTCCTGGCTTCACAACTTGAACTGTATTCCTCGGTTCTCCAGGCGGGCTCCTCACTTCATAAAAATAGACAAAACAAAGAAAACTTTCTGCCCCAGTTTGGAAACTGGGTACATTTTACCTGATATTAATAAGAATCAGAAAACTAAAACTTGAATTATAGTACCTCTGCTCTCCAGGCGAGCTCCTGACTTAAAAATAGACAAAGAAATCAATCTGAAAACTAAGATTTGAATTGTAATACCTCTCTTCTTCAGGCGGGCTCCTGACTGCTGAAACTTGAATTGTATGCCTCTGTTCTCCAAGCGGGTTCCTGACTTCACAAAAATAGACAAAACAAAGAAAACTTTCTGTCCCAGATTGGAAGCTGGATACACGGGTGAGTGTTGACTGAATCATTATACCAACTATTACTAAGAGTTTGAAAGCTAAGTCCTATTATCCAGGGAGGTCCTGACGACTTCTAACAATTACGAACCTAAGTTATATATTCTAAAGTATTACTCTCCCAACATCATGTTATCTACAAGGACTTTAAACTACTTCCTATTATCCAGGAAGGTCCTGAAAACTCCTACTTGAATCCTATTTTAACCATGCAAACCTTGAAACCCACTTATATTCCTTTGGGATACATTTCTGCCAAATTATGCTATCCATGATTGTTTTGAACTTTAACTAAGCCACATTTTCCAGAAGTTCCTGAGAGTTTACGGTCAAACCTGTTTTGGTGCTTGCTCTTTCCCCTACGCGGTGTTTCCCCGAAAAAAATGAAATTTCTGCCCCTGTGTCAATCAAAGAAAAATATGGTTAGTTTAAAATGCGGTGGTTGGTTTGTGGCCTTGAAGTTTGCGGCGATATCTGCTTCACTTGCCATGATGACTGATTTCCACTCGAAAGCCTTGCTTGTTTATGGACCAACCCCTTTTTTGTCGCCCTCATCACATAAAATACCCCTTTTTCTGGTTCAGACTCAATATCCTCTATTTTTTGAAGTGGCATCTTCCTAACCTTTGTGTCTCACATGAATCCCAAAGCACGTCCATTGCCCCCACAGTACGTTGTTGTTTCTTAAATCACAACCCTTAGCCCCTTGACCTTGAGGTTTATTGCTCCTTCGCTTGCCATGATAACTTTGATTTCACCTTAAAAGACATTGCTTTCTTATTGATGAACCACTTCCTCTGTCATCCTTATCATAGAACATAACTCTTCTCCATTCAAACCCAATACCCTCTATCTGTTGCATTGCTCATGAACCGACATATACCAAACCTTTATGTCTCACCAGGATCCCCAAAGCATGTTGATTATTACCAGCACACTGCTCTTGTTGTTTTTCTTGACTTGTGACACTTTGATATGATAGCCAGGCCCTATTTTGTGCAATTGGAAAGCTGGTGGCAAATTTTGAAGTCATTTCTCACTTGTTATGATCAAACAGACGCAAAAAGAGGAAGTGAATACTTCATAGGGACAGAGTAAAGGACAGAGGAAAGAGATGATTCCTAAAAGATAAAACTATGAAGTAGAAACCTATCAGATGAGGATACCAATTCTGATGACCATGACATGCACCTGTAGATATGCTTCCAATCAAACCTGTTGTTCAGTTCTTGTTGTACCTTTTCATTGTGAAACTGGGCTTCCATGCACTGCTTACCCAATCTGATTCACATTTCTTATTCGTCTTGTAGTGCCCGAAGGGTTTCACCATCAAGCCTCTCTTATTTTGTTCTTTTTCTCAACTTACCATTGCCTCAAGGTGCCCATGAGGGTTTTCACCAATAAGACTCTCTCATTTTTATTTCACTCAGCTTTCATCGCCCTACGGTGCCCATGAGGGTTTTCACTAATAAGACTCTCTCATTTTTCCATTTCCTTGTTTGGACCGGAGTGTTGCCCCTGATATGATTCACCTCTACTTGCTCGCCTTGGCATTTCTTGAAGACTGATCGGAAGGTCCTTCTTTGGACCGTAATGTGGCTTTTGGACAGGGCTGGAAAAGAAAGGTATAAAAGGCTCGAAAACAATTTCAAAATGGGTTAAAATTACAGCTTTCGGAATCCAGTGTCTTACAACAACCACAACCTTTGTCCCAGTTTCTTGCTTGGGGACCCTGGATTTTTATTTTGGTATAACTGAACCTCAGAGGAAGGCTGCCTACATACCCTTTCGGGATCAAGTCAACCGTAATTCACGTCATAGAATTTACTTTATTTTGGTGATTTTCTTTCTTTTCTGTTCTTCTTTTCTTCTCTTTTCTTTTCTTTTTCTTTCTTTTCTTTTCTCTTTCTTTTTCTTTTCTTTCCTTTTCTTCTTCTTTTCCTTCTTTCCTTTCCTTTTTTCTTTTCTTTCTTTCTTTCCTTTTCTTCTTTTTCTTTTCTTCCTTCTTTTCTTCCCTCTTTTCTTACTCATCTTCGGCACGTGCGTTTCTTAATTGTGCCATTGATTCCGAAAGAGGGATGTGAAAGAAAACAAACAGGGCTCAAAAGGGATGACAAGGGATAGAGTGTTTAGATAGCAGAACAAAACGCCTTCGTCATTTCAATCCTTGGAATATGCCAAATGCAAACAAATACAATTAAACACATAAATCATACATAGTATCTCTTGACCGCACCGGACTTGATGGCCATTTCTACATATTTTCCTTCCATATCTATTAAATATAATGCACCATTGGACAACACTCTCACTCTCATTACTGCGAACGACCCTTGTCAATTTGGCAAACCTGCCTTTGGAGTTTCTTTATGTTCTATTTGCCTCAGTTTCACATGGTTCGGGCATCAAACAATCTCAAAACGTCCAAATCTGTTCTTATCGACTAACATAGCTTTTAAAGATCAGACTGAGAATTATGTGTGCATGTTATGTCACTAGAACCGACATTAGATAAAAGACAAAACAAAAGGATAGAAACAAACTAAACAAAGAAAATGATTGGAAGTAACAAAAGATCGGATTCATGTCTACCACATGTTGTCTCAACTTTTTTACCTCTTCTACCAACCCGTTGTCCTATTCGACCAGCTGCTCTCGGGCATCGGTACCAACCCACTCAGTTTTGTTGTCCTCTGCCATTGTCTTTTGCCTTTGTGTTGCAAGGAAGAGTTACCTTAAAAACCACAAACCAACCACCTTTCTGAAATGACATGCCAAAAATGAAACCATCATGTTAGCGTTAGGGCATTTAACACAGTGGTAATCACACGTTTGGGGAATGAATGCACCTAAACAGTTGATAATTTCTATTATGCATTTGCTCGACTGCTTGCATCATTCCGCTTTCATTTCCAACGGCAACTTTCTTTCTCTTTGTTTCTCTTTTTCTTTCTTCTTTTTCTTTTCTTGCTTTTCTTCTTTTCTCTGTTTCCTTTAAATTCTTGCTTTTGTTTCCCTTTGTTTCGGTTCTCTCATCCCCTCGATTTCTTATTTTCTCTCTTTTCTTTCTTGTTTTTCCGCTTTCTTTTTCTCTCTTTTTTCATCCTCTCTTGTTTTTCTTCTTATTTTCTTTTCCTTTTCATTTGGTTACGGACGAATCCTATGAAGATTGCCTATGTATCATGACCCCGCATGAATCAGACCGGGCGTAGTTCGTGAAGATAAAAGGTAAAAAACAATAAAACTTATTTTGGAACTTTCAATTTTTCACAGTAGAACAAACTTTGATTACAATGATTTAAAAACTGACAAACTTAAACAAAACTAATAGACTCTGACAAAAAGATGAAATACAGACTTAAAAATCAAACAACCTATATACTCTAGTCAAAAGAAATACAAATTCAAAAACAGACTGACAGATTCCTTCCCCTATATGCCAATTTTAACCAAATGGCTATTTGTGCAAACGTGGCCCCTCCTCAATTTCACATGAATTTTGAGGCCGGAGAAAATTATTTTATGACACTTCACAAACTTGTCCGTTCTTTTACGTAAATAGCCTTTCGATAACTGAAAGATACTCTAAGGCTATCTCGACAAGAACGGTTTAAGACACTGCCGAAGTTGGATCGACTTATTTTGACCAAAATCCAAACGGTATTCACTTGACCACTGACTCTTTTTCTTATTTTCCAAATTAAAAGACCTGATTTTACAAACGTGGCCTTTCAGCACCTTGGGGCAAAGATTTTAAGGCTGTGTTGGCTAATTGGCCAAAAACTTGAAAACTGACCAAAAGGTGATTGTTCTTGCAAAAGCAGCCTTCCGGCGCTCTTTTAGGGACATTCGGCCATTTCTGAAAAGAATGGCTTCACCTGAATTATTTATGCCAAAATTAAGAACTTAGACATTTTTTTGGCTATTTTTGCAAAGTGAAGGTTGGACCCGATGAGGGTTGCCTATGTATCTCACATCCGGTGAGAATCAAACCTGCGTAGTTCGGGCCAATAAAACTAACTATTTTCAAAAACAAGACTCTTTTCGTTGACAAATACACTATTTCGGAAAACAATACTCTTTTTATATTTTCTTTTTCAACAAACTATTTGAAAATAAAACTCTTTAGTTTTTTCTTTTTCTTGACCAATAAGACAAACCATTTTTGAAAACAAAATTTCTTTTCCCTTTTCTTCTTTTTCATTTTTCTCAAAAATTCGGCAGAGTTTCGACATTATTTTGATATTGGTTATTAGATATTAACTCTCTATACTGCTTATTTCTCTCCCTTTTCAATTTTTCCCAAATACTCCAAAGCCGGTCAGCATGCAAACCCGAGACAAATAAATGCACATGCAACACATAAGATGCATCAGGATGGTCTTTTTCATTTCAGGTTACCTGTCCTAGACGGACCCAACCCCTGTGTTGAGTCCCCTACGGCAAATGCACGTAATGCAAATAAGTGTTCCTACTAGGGATCCGGCATGGAGTCAAGTTATTCTAGGTTCAAAACCTGGGTATATGTCCTAGACTGTGCACCCGAGCGGACAACTCGAGTCTAGGAAGGGGCTACGTATCGGGGACCCACAAGATCGTCCGACTTTATAACTTATCCGAGCCTCTTTCTTATTTTATGGTATGAAACTAACAGAATAGGGAGTCTCAACCATTAAGTACATTCCTGGAGGTGAGAAGAGAAGAGTTTCGGCATAGTTAATATACAGTTCAGATAATATCAAATCGGTAAAGCATTTAGCACATTTAGCAGGAAACATGTAGGAAAATCAGATAAAGCCAAACATAACAATTATTTTAAGCTCTAATTCTTAAACCCTGAACCGAAATTCTGGGTTTGTGTCTCCAGCAGATCGCCAGAGCTATCACACCTCCTTTTTCACTACACCCGCAAGGGCATAAAGGAGTTTTTCCACTTAAAGGACAATCGCAGCGGGATTTATTATTAAGATTTCAGAGTCGCCACTTGGGAGATTAATGGTGTCCCAAGTCACTGGTTGAATCCCGAACCGAGGAAAATATAACTCTGTTAACAGTCCGCGAACCAGAAATCCGAGTAATGAATTTTGTTAACCCAGGAGAAGGTGTTAGGCATTCCCGGGTTTCGTGGTTCTAGCACGGTCTCTCAACTATCGAGTTTAGCTTATTTATCTGATTTTATTACATGAAGAACCTTTGTGCCAATTTTAACTATTAAACGCTTTTTATTTAATTTTTAAAGAAAGTTGAACGTCATTTAAAACGTGTTTTCGGATTGCGCCACATGAAATGCACCCGCAATCCTGAACACATTTAATTCAACGTTTTGGGATTTGATTTGGGTCACATGAAATGCACACCCGAGTTTAAGAATGTAATTTTATTAAAATCGCGCCGAAAGTGACTAACACGTCATTAACTTTTGTGAAGGCCGTGGAATTCGCTAAATGGCCCATCCCGAAATCTAAGCAATTTAATTCAACCATTTATTGAGGGCCCGCAATTTATGCATTTTATTTGGCGAGGCTCGTCTCATTTATTTTCTAAAGGAAAATCCTAAAGTAAACTATGATTTTCTACTTAATTTGTTTCAAATAAAAGAAGAAGCCTTAATTAATCGGTGGAAACTAGCATTGAAAGGTATTATAACATGATATTAAATCATCCAAACTTTAATAGACGTCATGGGATCTTCTTGGGCTTCATAACGGCCTAAAAGGAGGAGACTCAATTGACCTCACAAGGGGACAGGTTGCCTGAGGTTGGGCCCTAAACAGGTTCACGCCCAAGTCTTATTCACCTCAAAAATGGTCACGTTTGAGACCCTTAAATGCCCAGATTCCTTACTGACTTTTTATTTGTGGTTTTGGCTATCAACGGGCCTGATTATTGGCGAAACACATAGGCACTCATAGGCTTAGGCCCAGGTCCACCCGAGTATATAAATATGACTGGACTTGGGCCGTTCATTAAAATATTGAGGCCCAAACGACTTGCAAATAGACTGATTTGTTAAACCAAAGAAATCCAAAATTCAATTGGACTAAATGCTTATTGAAGTTACTACAAGCTAATACAAATGTGTTCAGCAATTTACAATCAGGAAGAGCAAGATACATCAACCTAATGAACATATCAACTAGATTTTGAACATTTGCCCATGTGAGGTTGTTAAATGATATATTAACAATTGTAAATCTAACGACCGCCTAAAAGGATTATCATTCATGCTATGAAATCAGTTCAATTAACCAAAGCTGAATGCTAACAATAATTTATTTATCACGAGCATCAATGTCAGCATGAACAAATTGAACAAATTAAATCATCTACTATGCTAAGATACAACCCAAACAGTTTCTGATTTTCAAATTTTCCAGAACAATGCTAAACTAAGGCAAGTGCTAATTATACTAAGTCTACAGCTAGGTAACCATGAGTCAAAACAGTCTGAAATGGTCCAAATTACTACTTATACAGTCCAGTTTTAGTTCCACTATGCATAAGGAGTAACAATATGCCACTAACCAAATCACAAAAGTTATCTAAAACATACATAATTTTTAAAATAACAAGGCAATATCAGAGTTTTGGGCTTCAATTTCATTTCATGTTTTCAATAAGAGATGCTACACCAAACCAGTCTCGAAGTGTACCTGGAATTAGAAAGGAATAGGACATGAGAGAAGTCAGCAGCAATAGTAGGACTCAGCAGCAATTCAGGAACAACTTCAGAAATCCAGCAATAGATCAATCAACACAGCAACATCAAGAGAAATTTCGAATAAAAAATAACTTCTCAAACACCCAGGAACACTTCAGCAATCAAAAACCCACTAAACTGACCCAAAACTGACTTGTTTGAACTCAAAACTCTATCGAAATCAAACCAGGAATGATTCTGAACTTCAGCTATCAGAATTTGAGCTAAGGGATGCAAATCAACCATTAAACTTGAAATCACCTAAGAAATTAATGGAATGGTACTTTTTTTAAATTTTCTGTTGCTTTTGTATATTTTTTTTTTGAGATTTTAGGATGGAAAAGAGACTTCAAAATTTCATATCTAGAATTTGAATCTGAAATTCAAATTTGGATTCTAGAAACTATAGCCTAGTTTTTGGGGGGAATTGTGAGGTTGAAAACTTGGGCATTAAGGCACTTAGTCATGCCTTTTATAGACAAAGATGAGGGCAGCTCTCAATTTCTGTTTTACACTCTTAGTCCCTGGTTATTATTTAGATTTTATTCATTCTGTCCTTTGTTTACTAACTTGTGTATCAAGTTATTACCCTGAACTTCTAAAATTGGGACTAAAGTCCTATTCTAGAAGATTCTAGAGAATCCTAGTCTCCACTACAGCATTCTTGTGAAATTTTAAGTACCAAACTACTCCTGAACTTAATCTAAGATTGTTAACCAAATAATTCTAATCAACTATATCCAATCACCTAAAGCTAATAGAAATCTTAACAATCATCATAAACAGTCAAGGCTGGAAACCAATTCTAATCAAATTAATTCTAAGAAAGATCAACACATTAAAAATCCAATCCCATAAGCTAGTTAAACACCAAATTGAAACAACAGTTAAACTAAACTAGAGAAGATCATAAGAACGGTTTTAGTCCTGAACAAGAATTAAACTAATAGAGCCAAGAATAAGACAGAAATCCACCAACATTTATACTAACAGAAACTCAGAAAAACCAAGCGGGACACTTACTGAATTAAAAACTAATAATCAAAGCTTAAACTATGACCTAGAACACTAATTAGGAATTAGCTAATCTTAAACACAGATAAATCGAACAATAAAAGAAAAGAAAACTTACTAATGCAAGGTTAAACCACACTGAACCGCCAACTCGAACATCAAAGTGAAGTGAACCTGTGTTCTTTACAAGAACAAATGAACACATTATCTCGAGAATAGACTCAAACTCTGGACTCAGGAAATTGGAGAAAACTCGAGCAGCTTAGAATTTTAGGGTTTTGTCATCCTATGATTTGAGATTCGAGCATTTCCGTTGACATTCAAAAGAAACCAATGAGGGATTCAGGAAGAGGGGAATCAGGAGAATATAGGGTGTGATTTTGGGGTGGTTTGGTGCAGGTAATGTTTTGACCGGATTTTTTTGATTTATAATTCGAGGTGTTGGTTGAGTTTTGGGAGAAACTGGCCATGGAAATGGCAAGGGGATGAGAGGAGGGTCATGGGGTGTTAATTTGGGTTAGTTTCGAGCATCGCCACCGGCGGAGGCGATTTCCGGCCAGCGACGGACGGTGGCGGAACGGGAGTACGAGGAAGATGAATTATGTCTAGGGTTAATGAATATTTTCGGACATTTTTATTAAATCAATGAGATGGAATCACGATCGTTGGATTAGATTAATGGATGGCCCAGATTTTCCTTGATGAAACGGGGTCATTTGGTTCTTGGGGGGGCAGGCCGGGTGGGGAACGGGTTTGGGCCTGGGGAAATGGGTTTGTTGGTTTGGGCTGGAGCATAGATGATTAATATTAGCCCAATTTGGGTATTTTATTATGGAAGCCTTACTCTCTTTTATTATTTTCTTTTGTGTTTCTTTTTTTTTTATTTCTTTGTTTTCATTTTGTATTTATATTTTTTCTGATTTTATTAAATACTAAATTTAAAACCAAAACCAGATTGATTCTAAAATTACACTACTTACTTGCCAATTATACTAATTCCTAATTTAAATGCAAACTAAAATAAATTAAAACTATAAATGCCAAAAAGCACCATTTTTGTTATTTTCTCTATTTTAAAGCAATTTTAACTACTAATTAATCCTAACTTGTAAAATTAAATTCTAAACAAATGCCAAGTTTATTTTTATATTTTCCATATAAATTAAAATGCACAGATGAAATGCAAACAATAAAACAAAAATAACACAAAAATTCACAAAATTGCAAAATACTGAAAGAAATTATTTTGTTTGAATTCTTGGGAATAATTCATATAGGGAAAACATCAAGAGCAATTTCGAATCAAAAATAACTTCTCAAACACCCAGGAACACTTCAGCAATCAAAAACCCACTAAACTGACCCAAAACTGACTTGTTTGAACTCAAAACTCAATCGAAATCAAACCAGGAATGATTCTGAACTTCAGCTGTCAGAATTTAAGCTAAGAGACGCAAATCAACCACTAAACTTGAAATCAACCTAAGAAATGAATGGAACAATACTTTTTTTTTTTGAATTTTCTGTAGCTTTTGTATATTGTTTTTTGAGATTTTAGGATGGAAAAGAGACTTCAAAATTTCAGATCTAGAATTTGAATCTGAAATTCAAATTTGGATTCTGGAAACTATAGCCTAGTTTTTGGGGGGATTGTGAGGTTAAAACTTGTTCATGAAGGCAAGGTACATGCCTTTTTATAGGCACAAAATGAAGCTCTATCAGATTTTTTCTTTTGCTTATTAGTCCTTTTAAAAATTAATTTTTCCTACTTAGCCCTCTTATTCCTGACTTGTTACTCAAGTAAGTGCATTAAACTTCCTAAAAGTCTAGTTGTATCCTTATGTAGAAGGTTCTAGGAGATTCCTGCTAAATTATCTACCCTTGAATTACCTATTTTGTCCTTGACTTGGTCTAGAAATCACTAACTTACCCCAGTTAACTGACCCCAAACCCCACGACTAATTAAAGTTTGACTTATTCAGCTATAACCAGCCTAATTGAACTAATCCTAACAGCTAATTGAAAACAAACACTAAATTTAGAAACAAAATCATGCATCAAAGGAATTTAACTCAATTAATTAACTAATTAAACACAGTTACTAATTATTAATTACTGAACGGCTACTAATCAAATTGCAACCAAATGACCACATTGTTATCAGAGGAAAAATAGCCACATCAAAACTGAATCAAATCCAACTAAACTAACAACTAATTACTTGAACTAATTAACTATCATTTGAACATTTAAACTAATAGACGTAAAACGAAGCATATATCATAATTGACCCAAATTAAAAATCAGAAATAGCACAGAAGAATAGAAAACGAATAAAAACTAGACTCAAATTGAATAAAATGACTAATTAATTAAGAAGAAACCTAAGGAAACTCACCGGCAATTTTCTAGATTCAACATTTGACCGATTCCAATAGGGTTTGAGTGTTATTGACCATGAATTCTTCATGAGGGAAGCCCGGGGACCATGTGGTATCAATTTGGAGTAATTTGGTGCAACTAGGGTTTTGGTCGGAAAACTTAAACTAACATTCGAGCAGTTCTGGCCATGTTCGAGGAACGGGACCTGGGGGTCTGATAGAGGATGTCACGGCGGTTCTACAGTGTAATTTTGGTGCAATTTGGATGACTTCGTGTCTTGGCCGAAAAATTTTCGATCCGATATTCGACGGGTTCTGGGTGTGTTTGAGAGAAACGAATGGTGGATTTGGATAGAGGAGGACGAGGGGAATCAGGGGTGTACTTTTGGTGGCGTTTGGAGACGAGCCGCCGCCGTGGGCGATTTCCGACGGCGAAATTAGGGTGGAGGAGGGTGGTGGTAACGCCAGCATTACAGGGGGAGGTACGAGGAGGATGGAAAATGTTTCTAGGGTTTGGGGATTTTTCGGACACTTTTATTAAAAGACCAGCATTAAACATGGGTCGTTGGATGAGGGGCGATGGACGGCTCAGATCTAATCGACGCCAAACAGCGTCGTTTCGCCTATCCAAAGGGCAGGCCGGGTGGCTTAGGGTTTGGGTCTGGACTGGGTTAAACGAATTGGGCTAAGGGATATTTGATTAAAACGAGCCCAACTGGATTTATTATTAAGAGCCTTCTTTTTTAATTATTTTTCTTTTATTTCTTTTGTATATATTTCTTTTATTTATTTTCTGATTTTATGACATACTAAATCAAAACTCAAAAACCAAATTGACACTAAAAAATTATACTTCCTAATTTCCAAATACCCTAATTTCTAATTAAACACAAATTAAAACTAAAGATGAAAAAGACCATTTTTTGTTATTTTCTTTATTTTTCCCTTAATTACTAATTAATCCTAAAATCCTAAATAAATGCCAAGTGTATTTTATATTTTTCATATGAATTAAAATTCACAAATAAAATGCAAACAATTAACATAAAATATCATAAAAATCCACAAAATTGCAAAATAATGAAAGAAATCATTTTGTTTGAATTTTTTGGGAATAATTCATATAGGGAAAAAATCAAGTGCTCACAGCTGTCCCTCTTTGCTCGGGAACACGAAGAGTTCTCGGGCAAAGATAAGTGAGTGGATACAAGCAATTTTTGCCCATTTGAATATTCGGTGTCAAGCATTTTTGAAAAGTTTGACCGCACCCTGCTTCGGAAGTTGCCTACATATCCTTGGCTAAAGAGAAATCAGGTCAATATAGTTCGGGAAGGTTTGGTAGCTAGGACTACCAGGAGCTGTGATTTCACTGCTGTTACTGCTGTTAATGCTCACTGACCTCCTTATTACACCGTGTCAAAATAAAAGAAGCTAAACTAAGCTATGACCTATGAATTACAAAAATCCTATCTATATCTTCAGACTTTATCTTGTGCTTCTTTTTGCCTTGTTGTCTTGTGTTTTCTTGGTGAAATCCATTGTTGCCTCTTCGAATTGTAAACTGAGACGTTGTTCCTTTCCTTCAAACTGCTGAACTTGAATGTATTCCACTGTTGTATGGGCGGGCTCCCGACTACTGAACTTGAAATTGAATGTATTCCTCTGTTCTCCAGGCGGGCTCCTGACTTCACAAAAATAGACAAAACAAAGAAAACTTTCTGCCTCAGTTTGGAAACTGGGTACATGTTACTGGATGAGAATTTAAAAACTAAAACTTGAATTGTAATACCTCTGTTCTCCAGGCGGGCTACTGACTTGAAATCTTGAAATGTATTCCTCTGTTCTCCAGGCGGGCTCCTGACCTCACAAAAATAGACAAAACAAAGAAAACTTTCTGCCTCAGTTTGGAAACTGGGTACATGTTACTGGATGAGAATTTAAAAACTAAAACTTGAATTGTAATACCTCTGTTCTCCAGGCGGGCTACTGACTTGAAATCTTGAAATGTATTCCTCTGTTCTCCAGGTGGGCTCCTGGCTTCAAAAAATAGATAAAACAAAGAAAACTTTCTGCCCCAGTTTGGAAACTGGGTACATGTTACCAGATATTAATAAGAATTTAAAACTACAACTTGAATTGTAATACCTCTGTTTTCCAGGCGGGCTCCTGACTTAAAAACTTGAACTGTATTCCTCTGTTCTCCAGGCGGGCTCCTAACTTCAAACTTGAAATATATTCCTCTATTATCCAGGTAGGCTCCTAACTTCAAAACTTGAACTGTATTCCTCTGTTCTCCAGGCGGGTTCCTGACTTCAAACTTGAAATATATTCCTTTGTTATCCAGGCGGACTCCTGACTTCACACAAACAGACAAAAAAAAGAAAACTTTCTGCCCAATTTGGAAACTGGGTACATGTTACCAGATATTAATAAGAATTTGAAAACTAAAACTTGAATTGTAATACCTCTGTTCTCCAGGCGGGCTCTTGACTTCAAGACTTGGAATGTATTCCTCTATTATCCAGGCGGGCTCCTGACTTCAAAACTTGAATGTATTCCTCTGTTATCCAGGCGGGCTCCTGACTTCACAAAATAGAAAAAACAAAGAAAACTTTCTACCCCAGTGTGGAAACCGGGTACATGTTATCGAATATTAATAAGAATTTAAAACTAAAACTTGAATTGTAATACCTTTGTTCTCCAGGCGAGCTCCTGACTTCAAAGCTTGGAAATGTATTCCTCTGTTCTCCAGGCGGGCTCCTGACTTCACAACTTGAACTGTATTCCTTTATTCTCCAGGCGGGCTCCTGACTTCACAAAAATAGACAAAACCAAGAAAACTTTCTGCCCCGGTTTGGAAACTGGGTGCATGTTACCTGATATTAATAAGAATTTGAAAATTAAAACTTGAATTGTAGTACCTCTATTCTCCAGGCGGGCTCCTGACTTAAAAATAGACAAAGAAATCAATCTGAAAACTAAGATTTGAATTGTAATACCTCTGTTCTTCAGGCGGACTCCTGACTGCTGAAACTTGAATTGTATTCCTCTGTTCTCCAGGCGGGTTCCTGACTTCACAAAAATAGACAAAACAAAAAAAACTTTCTGCCCTAGTTTGGAAGCTGGGTACATGGGTGAGTGTTGACTGAATCATTATACCAACTATTACTAAGAGTTTGAAAGCTAAGTCCTATTATCCAGGGAGGTCCTGAGGACTTCTAACAATTACGAACCTAAGTTATATCTTCTAAAGTATTACTCTCCCTACATCATGTTATCTACAAGGACTTTAAACTACATCCTATTATCCAGGAAGGTCCTGAAAACTCCTACTTGAATCTTATTCTAACCATGCAAACCTTGAAACCCACTTATATTCCTTTGGGATACATTTATGCCAAATTATGCTACCCATGATTGTTTTGAACTTTAACTAAGCCACATTTTCTAGAAGTTCCTGAGAGTTTACGGTCAAACCTATTTTGGTGCTTGCTCTTTCCCCCGCGGGGCGTTTCCCCGAAACAAATGAAATTTCTGCCCATCTGTCAATCAAAGAAAAATCTTGTCAGTTTAAAATGCGGTGGTTAGTTTGTGGCCTTGAACTTTGCGACGATTTCTGCTTCACTTGCCGTGATGACTGATTTCCACTCGAAAGCCTTGCTTGTTTATGGACCAACCCCTTTTCTGTCGCCCTCATCACATAAGATACACATTTTTCTAGTTCAGACTCAATATCCTCTATTTGTTGAAGTGTCATATTCCCAACCTTTGTGTCTCACATGAATCCCAAAGCACGTCTATTGTCCCCACAGTACGTTGTTGTTTCTTAAATCACAACCCCTAGCCCCTTGACCTTGAGGTCTATTGCTCCTTCGCTTGCCATGATAACTTTGATTTCACCTTAAAAGACATTGCTTGCTTATTGACGAACCACTTCCTCTGTCATCCTTATCACAGAACATACCTCTTCTCTGTTCAAACCCAATACCCTCTATCTATTGCATTGCTCATGAACCGATATCTACCAAACCTTTGTGTTTTGCCAGGATCCCCAAAGCATGTTGATTATTACCAGCTCAGTGCTCTTGTTGTTTTTCTTGACTTGTGACACTTTGAGATGCTAGCCAGGCCCCATTTTGTGCAATTGGAAAGCTGGTGGCAAATTTTGAAGTCATTTCTCACTTGTTATGATCAAACAGACTAAGAAAGAGTAAGTGAATAAAACAGAGGAACAGAGTGAAGGACAAAGGAAAGAGATGATTCCTAAAAGAGAAAATTATGAAGTAGAAACCTATCAGATGAGGATACCAATTCTGATGACCATGACATGCACCTGTAGCTATTCTGCCAACCAAACATGATGTTCAGTTCTTGTTGTACCTTTTCATTGTGAAACTGGGCTTTAATGCACCGCTTATCCAATCTGATTCACATTCCTTATTCGACTTGTAGTGCCAGAAGGGTTTTCACCATCAAGCCTCTCTTATTTTGTTCTTTTTCTCAACTTATCATCGCCTCAAGGTGCCCATGAGGGTTTTCACCAATAAGACCCTCTCATTTTTATTTTACTTCAGCTTTCATCACCTTACGGTGCCCATGAGGGTTTTCACCAATAAGACTCTCTCATTTTTCCATTTCCTTGTTTGGACCGGAGTGTTGCCCCTGATATGATTCACCTCTACTTGCTCGACTTGGCATTTCTCGAAGACTGATCGGAAGGTCCTTCTTTGGACCGTAATGTGGCTTTTGGACAGGGTTGGAAAAGAAGGGTATAAAAGGCTCAAAAACAATTTCAAAATGGGTTAAAATTACAACTTTCGGAATCTAATGTCTTACAACAACTACAACCTCTGCCCCAGTTTCTTTCTTGGGGACCCTGGATTGTTATTTTGGTATGACTAAACCTCAGAGGAAGACTGCCTACGTACCCTTTCGGCATTAAGTCAAACGTAGTTCACGTCATAGAATTTACTTTGTTTTTGCGATTTTCTTTCTTTTCTTTTTCTTTTCTGTTCTTCTTTTCTTCTCTTTTCTTTTCTTTTTCTTTCTTTTCTTTTCTCTTTCTTTTTCTTTTCTTTCCTTTTTTTTCTTTTCCTTCTTTCCTTTCCTTTTTTCTTTTCTTTCTTTCTTTCTTTCCTTTTCTTCTTTTTTCTTTTCTTCCTTGTTTTCTTACTCATCTTCGGAACTTGCATTTCTTAATTGTGCCATTGATTCCGAAAGAGGGGTGTGAAAGAAAACAAACAGGGCTCAAAAGGGGTGACAAGGGATATAGTGTTTAGATAGCAGAACAAAATGTCTTCATCATTTCAATCCTCAGAATATGCCAAATGCAAACAAATACAATTAAACACAGAAATCATACATAGTATCTCTTGACTGCATCGGACTTGATGGCCATTTCTACATATTTTCCTTCCACATCTGTTAAATATAATGCACCATTGGACAACACTCTCACTCTCATTACCGCGAACGGCCCTTGTCAATTTGGCAAACCTGCCTTTGGAGTTTCTTTATGTTCTATTTGCCCCAGTTTTACATGGTTCGTGCGTCAAACAATCTCAAAATGTCCAAATCTGTTCTTTCCAACTAACATAGCTTTTCAACATCAGACTGAGAATTATGCGTGCATGTCATGTCACTAGAACCGGCATTAGATAAAAGACAAAACAAAAGGATAGAAAAGAACTAAACAAAAAAAATGATTCGAAGTAACAAAAGATCGAAATTTGCATTAGACAAACGATGAAACAGTTCGAATAACAAAAAAGGCAAAGCAAACTGGAGTACAACCTTAGAATGAACCTGAAACAAACCTGGCCAACACTAAACAAACCTCTATGACTAAACAAGTTAGACAGAATGGAAGGATAAGAGGGCTTGAGTCACAAGTCAATATCCGGATCACAACCCTGCAAATAACTCGGACAACAGAAATGACAGCAAAATGGACCACCAAAGCTCCTCTCTAGCTGACCTAGGAATGGAGCATCTTTCCAATCACCAAGCACGGTATCTTAGACACTGAATTTTGCATCACCAATACTAAGGACTTCACAAGTCTTCATCGCATTGCTCTTAACAAATTGCTTTTGAGTTCCTTTTGCCGACCCATTCTCAAAATCAACCTCTGATAGCGCTGAAAGTTTAGTAGCATGTGGGCCCCCTAGGCTCCCAGAAGAGTGCTCACATTCCTTTTCAAAATAAGTCATACCTACCATGTGTGTCTCATTATGCGCAAGTGATAGACTTTGGCTGGTGTCTGCTGTATTCAGAGCTTGTACAACAATGTCGCCTGCATTAATAAGCTCCTGAATTGCTTTCTTCAGCTTCCAACATTTTTCTATGTCATGGCCCCGGGCCATCTGAGCAATATGCGCACTTTTGAGAAAAGTCACACTTCTTTGACAGAGGGTTTGGCATTTTTATTTGAATCGGCTTCAACATGCCGAGTTGCTTCAACTTTTGGAACAAGCTGGCATATGATCCTCCAACAGGGGTGAAAGCCTTTCCTTTTTTCAGCAACCTCTCATTCCTAAATGCCTGATTTGGCCAGAAATCTAATCCAGGGGGTTTTTGGTATACTCGTGGGTGTGGATAGGCATTTTGTGGAGCTGGGTACTTGGAAAGTGAAGTAAGACTTTGGGAGTTCCGTGGAGAGAAGTAGCATTGGGGAGGTTCATCTAGTGCATGAGGATATTCACGGGTATGATGTCGAGGCTGGAAATGTTGATCAAGAGAGCCCATTGAATCATCCTTTCTATTTCTCTTTCTTCTTTCCGAGTTTACTGAGATGTTCTGAATGTCTTTCGAACAACTCATGATTTTACCTGACTTGATTCCCTCTTCCACCATCTCCCCCATTTTTAAAACATCATTGAAAGGCTTTCCCAAGGCCGGGATCAAATGATTGAAGTAGGTGGGCCCCTGGGCTAGTATGAAAAGCTTAACCATCTCTTCTTCACCAATCGGGGTATTGATTCGAGCAGCTTGCTCCCTCCATCTGAGCCCAAACTCGCTAAAGCTTTCCTCCGGCTTTTTTTCCATTCTAGATAGGGAGGAACGATCTGGGGTAATGCCTGATTTACATCGAAAGTATTGAACAAAATCTCGAGCCATGTCATCCCATGTATGCGGCTTACCGACACCTTGATGAGTATGCCATTCCAAAGCTGCCCTAGTCAGGCTCTCACTGAAATATGCCATCAGCAACTCATCTTTCGTGCCCATACTTCTCATTTCACTGTAATAAACCTTTAGGTGAACTGCCGGATTCCCAAACCCATCATACAATCTGAATTTTGGTACTTTAAACCCCATGGGTAGGTGAATGTCAGGAGTCACGGACGGTTCTTTTAGCTTCGTGGGTTCCCTGTCTGTCCCTTCTCTTTCTGTGAACCTTTCATTTTCAGTATGAGGCTCATCTTGCGGGCCTTGCTTGTGCGAGTTGGGAACCTTATGAGTAAACTCAAAGGTGTAATATTGGGCATCATGAGCTCTGGGTGGGTGTTCTTTTTCGAGAATAGTGGATGTGACCGGAGGACACTTTTGGGAAAAAATAGTTGGACGATGAGTGATGGAGCTACTAGGGTGGTTGGAAAAGCTGTCATAAGTGGGTAGATATGGAGAGTATGGAAGATCATCCGGCATTGTGTTTGGTGTTTGGGTAAGGACAGTGTCCAAGAAGCTGGGCGGTGGTGGGCGGTGGTGCGGGTGGTGCTTTCCTAGTCATCTGTGCCCGATACATGTCTGCCACATGCTGTTTCAACATTTTTACCTCTTCTACCAACCCGTTGTCCTGTTCAACCGGCTGCTTTCGGGCATCGGTGCCAACCCACTCAGTTCTGTTGTTCTCTGTCATTATCTTTTGCCTTTGTGTTGCAGGGAAGAGTTACCTTAAAACCACAAACCAACCACCTTTCTGAAATGACATGCCAAAATGAAACCATCCTGTTAGCGTTAGGGCATTTAACACATTAGTAACCGCACATTTGGGGAATGAATGCATCTAAGCAGTTGGCGATTTCTATTATGCATTTGCTCGACTGCTTGCGTCATTCCGGCTTTCCTTATTCCCGATTGTGACTCTTTTTTTTCCTTTTTTTTGTTTTTCTCTTTTCTTTCTCTCTCTTTTTCGTTCTTGCCTTTGCTTTCTTTTGATCTTATTCTCTCATTCCCTCTTATTTTGTCGTTGTTCCTTTATTTTGATTTCTGTTTTCTCTTATTTATTTTTCTTTCCTCCCTTGTTTTTCACCCTTTTTCAGTTCCTCTCTTTTCTTTTCTTTTCTCTCTTTTCTTGTTTTTCCGCTCTTTTCTTTTTCTCTCTTTTTTTTTATTTAGTTAGGGTCGAATCCTATGGAGATTGCCTATGTATCATGACCCCGCATGAATCAAACCAAGCGTAATTCTTGCAAATTGAATAAAGGGATAATTTTTTAGGATTTTCAAATTTCATTAATAAACACCGATTAAGAGATACTAGACTATTTGTTTATCTTGAAGGGAAACTACAAAAACAGACTCAAAATAACAAAATACAGACTCGATGATTAAAAACTAGATCAAGAGTACATCAAAGTTTCACATCCTGAGGCCCGCGGGGCAGCACTCGGCATCGCCGCAGGCCTGCGCAAGACTGAGAAGGATTCAATGTCAACTATGACTATTTGACGAAAACTGGCCATGTAATGACTTATTTTGACTTAAAAAAACAAAGTGGCTATTTTTCAAGAATTTTATTTAAGAAAACAAAGACTCGGTTTTGTAGATACGACCTTTCAGCACTTTCGAAAGGGAGATTTGAAGGTTGTACCCGCAAACCATTTAAAAATGACTCAGGGTGGCTGTTCCTGAAAAAGCAGCCTTCCGGCGCCCTTTTGGGGACGTTCGACTTATTTTAAACAAGAATGGCATCACCCGACTTATTTTGACAAAATATCAAAATTTTGGCATTATTTGGCTGTTTTTAAAAGGGGTGGTTGGACCCGATAAGGGTTGCCTACGTATCTCACACCCGGTGAGAATCAAACCAGCGTAGTTTGGGAAGATAAAAGGTAAAAAAACAATAAAACCTATTTTGGAACTTTCAATTTTTCATAGTAGAACAAACTTTGATTACAATGATTTAAAAACTGACAAACTTAAACAAAACTAACAGACTCTGACGAAAAGACGAAATACAGACTCGAAAATCAAACAACCCACATACTCTAATCAAAAGAAATACAAATTCAAAAACATACTGACAGATTCCTTCCCCTATATGCCAATTTTAACCAAATGGCTATTTTTGCAAACGTGGCCCCTTCTCAATTTCATATGAATTTTGAGGCCGGGGAGGATTATTTTATGACACTTCACAAACTTGTCCGTTCTTTTATGAAAATAACCTTTCGACAACTGAAAGATACTCTAAGGCTATCTCGGCAAGAAGGGTTTAAGACACTACCGAAGCTGGATCGAATTATTTTGACCAAAATCCAAACGGTATTCACTTGACCACTGACTCGTTTTCTTGTTTTCCAAATTAAAAGACCTGGGTTTACAAACACGGCCTTTCAGCACCTAGGGGGCAAAGATTTTAAGGCTGCGTTGGCTAACCAGCCAAAACCTTGAAAACTGACCAAAAGGTGGTTGTTCTTGCAAAATCAGCCTTCCGACGCCCTTTTAGGACATTCGGCTTATTTTTGACAAGTATGGCGTCACCCGACTTACTCATGACAAAATTAAAATTTTTGTTGTTTTGGGCTATTTTTGCAAAGGGGAGATTGGACCCGATGAAGGTTGCCTACGTATCTCACATCCGGTGAGAATCAAATCTGCGTAGTTCGGGCCAATAAAAGTAACTATTTTCGAAAATAAGACTCTTTTCGTTGACAAATACACTATTTCGGAAAACAATACTCTTTTTATACTTTCTTTTTCAACAAACTATTTGAAAATAAAACTCTTTAGTTTTTTCTTTTTCTTGACCAATAAGACAAACCATTTTTGAAAATAAATTTTCTTTTCCCTTTTCTTCTTTTTCATTTTTCTCAAAAATTCGACAGAGTTTCGACACTATTTTGACATTGGTTATTAGATATTAACTCTCTATACTGCTTATTTCTCTCCCTTTTCAATTTTTTCCAAATACTCCAAAGTTGGTCAGCATGCAAGCCTGAGACAAATAAATGCACATGCAACATGTAAGATGCATCAGGATGGTATTTTTCATTTCAGGTTACCTGTCCTAGACGGAACCAACCCCCAGTGTTGAGTCCCCTACAGCACATGCGCGTGATGCAAATAAGTGTTCCTACTAGGGATCCGGCATGGAGTCAAGTTATTCTAGGTTCAAAACCTGGGTATATGTCCTAGACTGTGTACCCGAGCGGATAACTCAAGTCGAGGAGGGGGCTATGCACCGGGGACCCACAAGATCATCCGGTTTAGTAACTTGTCCGAGCGTCTTTCTTATTTCAGGGTATGACACTAACAGAATAGGGAGTCTCAACCAGTAAGCACATCCCCGGAGGTGAGAAGAGAAGGGTTTCGGCATAGTTTATANAGGAAAATCAGATAAAGCCAAACATAAAGAGACTAACGCGTTATTAGCAGAAAACATGTTATTAAAATATGCTCCTAAAGAGACTAACACGTTATATCTTCGAGGAAAGCCGTGAAATTCGCTAAACGGCCCATCCCGAATTCTAAGTATTTTAATATAGCCATTTATCGAGGGCCCCGCAATTTATGTGTTTCGTTTAGCGAGGCTCATCTCATTTGTTATTTAAAGGCCAATCCTAAAGAAAACTACAATTTTCCTATTTATTTTGTCTCTAATAAAAGAAGAAGCCTTAATTAATCGGTGTAAACTAGCATTGAAAGGTATTATAACATGATATTAAATCAAGCAAACTTTAATAGACGTCATGGGATCTTCAGTAGATTGGGCTTCATAACAGCCTAAAAGGAGGAGACTCAATTGACCTCACAAGGGGACAGGCTGCCTGAGGTTGGGCCCTAAATAGGTTCAGGCCCGTCTTATTCACCTCAAAAGTGGTCACGTTTGAGACCCTTAAATGCCCAGATTCCTTACTGACTTTTTATTTGTGATTTTGGCTGTCAACGGGCCTGATTCTTGGTGAAACACACAGGCACTCATAGGCTTAGGCCCAGGTCCACACGAGTACATAAATCTGACTGGACTTGGGGCGTTCATTAAATTTGAATGAGAGGTTGCTGAAAAAAGGAAAGGCTTTCACTCCTGTTGGAGGATCATATGCCAGCTTGTTCCACAAGTTGAAGCAACTGAGCATGTGGAAGCCGATTCAGATAAAAATGCCAAACCCTCTTTCATAGAAGTGTGACTTTTCTCAAAAGTGCGCATATTGCTCAGATGCCCCTGGGCATGACATAGAAAAGTGTTGGAAGCTGAAGAAAGAAATTCAGGAGCTTATTGATATAGGCGACATTGTTTTACAAGCTCCGAATGCAGCAGACACCAGCCAAAGTCTATCACCTGCGCATAATGAGACACACATGGTGGGTATGACTTATTTTGAAAAGGAATGTGAGCACTCTTCTGGGAGCCTAGGGGGCCCACATGCTACCAAACTTTCAGCACTATCAGAGGTTGATCTTGAGAATGGGTCGGCAAAAGGAACTCAAAAGCAATTTGTTAAGAGCAATGCGATGAAGACTTGTGAAGTCCTTAGTATTGGTGATGCAGAATTCAGTGGCTAAGATACCGTGCTTGGTGATTGGAAAGACGCTCCATTCCTAGGTCAGCTAGAGAGGAGCTTTGGTGGTCCATTTTGCCGTCATTTCTATTATCCGGGTTATTTGCATGGTTGTGATCCGGATATTGTCTTGTGACTCAAACCCTCTTATCCTTTCATTTTGTCTAACTTGTTTAGTCGTAATGGATTGTTTAGTGTTGGCCAGGTTTGTTTCAGGTTCATTCTAGGGTTGTACTCCAGTTTGTTTTGCTTGTTTTGTTATTCGAACTGTTTCATCATTTGTCTAATGCAAATTCTGATCTTTTGTGACTTCCAATCATTTTCTTTGTATAGTTCTTTTCTATCCTTTTGTTTTGTCTTTTATCTAATGCCGGTTCTAGTGATATGACATGCACGCATAATTCTTAGTCTGATCTTTAAAAGCTATGTTAGTCGAGAAGAACAGATTTGGACGTTTTGAGATTGTTTGACGCCCGAACCATGTGAAACTGGGGCAAATAGAACATAAAGAAACTCCAAAGGCAAGTTTGCCAAATTGACAGGGGCCATTCGCAGTAATGAGAGTGAGAGTGTTGTCCAATGGTGAATTATATTTAACAGATGTGGAAGGGAGATATGTAGAAATGACCATCAAGTCCGATGCGGTCAAGAGATACTATGTATGATTTCTGTGTTTAATTGTATTTGTTTTCATTTGGCATATTCCGAGGATTGAAATGACGAAGGCATTTTGTTCTGCTATCTAAACACTCTATCCCACTTCACCCCTTTTGAGCCCTGCTTGTTTTCTTTCACATAAGAAATGCAAGTGCCGAAGATGAGTAAGAAAAGAGGGAACAAATTAAGGAAGAAAAGAAAAAGAAGAAAAGGAAAGAAAGAAAGAAAAGAAAAAAGGAAAGGAAAGAAGGAAAAGAAGAAGAAAAGGAAAGAAAAGAAAAAGGAAGAGAAAAGGAAAGAAAGAAAAGAGAAGAAAAGAAGAACAGAAAAGAAAAAGAAAAGAAAGAAAATCACAAAAACAAAGTAAATTCTATGACGTCAACTACGTTTGACTTGATCCCGAAAGGGTATGTAGGCAGCCTTCCTCTAAGGTTCAGTCATACCAAAATAAAAATTCAGGGTCCCCAAGCAAGAAACTGGGGCAGAGGTTGTGGTTGTTGTAAGACATTGGATTCCGAAAGTTGTAATTTTAACCCATTTTGAAATTGTTTTTGAGCCTTTAATGCCCTTCTTTTCCAGCCCTGTCCAAAAGCCACATTACGGTCCAAAGAAGGACCTTCCGATCAGTCTTCGAGAAATGCCAAGGCGAGCAAGTAGAGGTGAATCATATCAGGGGCGACACTCCGATCCAAACAAGGAAATGGAAAAATGAGAGAGCCTTATTGGTGAAAACCCTCATGGGCACCGTAAGGCGATGAAAGCTGAGTGAAATAAAAATGAGAGAGTCTTATTGGTAAAAACTCTCATGGGCATCTTGGGGCGACGGTAAGTTGAGAAAAAGAACAAAATAAGAGAGGCTTGATGGTGAAAACCCTTCGGGCACAACAAGCCGAATAAGGAATGTGAATCAGATTGGATAAGCGGTGCATAGAAGCCGAGTTTCACAACGAAAAGGTATAACAAGAACTGAACAACAGGTTTGATTGGCAGAATGTCTACAGGTGCATGTCATGGTCATCAGAATTGGTATCCTCATCTGATAGGTTTGTACTTCATAGTTTTCCTCTGTCCTTCACTCCGTCCCTCTGTTTTATTCACTTCCTCTTTCTGAGTCTGTTTGATCATAACAAGTGAGAAATGACTTCAAAATTTGCCAACAGCTTTCCAATTGCACAAAATGGGGTCTGGATAGCATATCAAAGTGTCACAAGTCAATAAAAACAACAAGAGCACTGAGCTGGTAATAATCAACATGCTTTGGGGATCCTGGTGAAACACAAAGGTTTGGTCGATGTCGGTTCATGAGCAATGCAACAGATAGAGGGTATTGGGTTTGAACAGAGAAGAGGTATGTTCTGTGATAAGGATGACAGAGGAAGTGGTTCGTCAATAAGCAAGCAATGTCTTTTAAGGTGAAATCAAAGTTATCATGGCAAGTGAAGGAGTAATAGACCTCAAGGTCAAGGGGCTAGGAGTAATAGACCTCAAAGTTATCATGCTTTGGGATTCATGTGAGACACAAAAGTTGGGAAGATACCACTTCAACAAATAGAGGATATTGTGTCTGAACCAGAAAAGGGGGTATTTTATGTGATGAGGGCGACAGAAAAGGGGTTGGTCCATAAACAAGCAAGGCTTTCGAGTCAAATCAGTCATCATGGCAAGTGAAGCAGAAATCGCCGCAAAGTTCAAGGCCACAAACCAACCACCATATTTTAAACTGACAAGATTTTTCTTTGATTGACACAGGGGCAGAATTTTCATTTGTTTTGGGGAAATGCCTGCAGGGGAAAGAGCAAGCACCAAAACAG
Organism: Nicotiana glauca; assembly: GCA_026770625.1. Taxonomy (NCBI): domain Eukaryota; kingdom Viridiplantae; phylum Streptophyta; class Magnoliopsida; order Solanales; family Solanaceae; genus Nicotiana; species Nicotiana glauca. The sequence continues at coordinate 138,525 of MU666745.1, forward strand.
GTTTGACCGTAAACTCTAAGGAACTTCTAGAAAATGTGGCTTAGTTAAAGTTCAAAACAATCATGGGTAGCATAATTTGGCAGAAATGTATCCCAAAGGAATATAAGTGGGTTTCAAGGTTTGCATGGTTAAAATAGGATTCAAGTAGGAGTTTTCAGGACCTTCCTGGATAATAGGATGTAGTTTAAAGTACTTGTAGATAACATGATGTAGGGAGATTAATACTTTAGAAGATATAACTTAGGTTCGTAATTGTTAGAAGTCGTCAGGACCTCCCTGGATAATAGGACTTAGCTTTCAAACTCTTAGTAATAGTTGGTATAATGATTCAGTCAACACTAACCCATGTACCCAGCTTCCAAACTGGGGCAGAAAGTTTTCTTTGTTTTGTCTATTTTTGTGAAGTCAGGAACCCGCCTGGAGAACAGAGGCATACAATTCAAGTTTCAGCAGTCAGGAGCCCGCCTGAAGTACAGAGGTATTACAATTCAAATCTTAGTTTTCAAATTGATTTCTTTGTCTATTTTTATGTCAGGAGCCCGCCTGGAAAATAGAGGAATACATTTTCAAGTTCTGAAGTCAGGAGCCCGCCTGGAGAATAGAGGTACTACAATTCAAGTTTTAGTTTTCAAATTTTTATTAATATCATGTAACATGTACCCAGTTTCCAAACTGGGGCAGAAAGTTTTCTTTGTTTTGTCTATTTTTGTGAAGTCAGGAGCCCGCCTGGAGAATAGAGGAATACAGTTCAAGTTGTGAAGTCAGGAGCCCGCCTGGATAATAGAGGAATACATTCCAAGTCTTGAAGTCAGGAGCCCTCCTGGAGAACAGAGGTATCACAATTCAAGTTTTAGTTTTCAAATTCTTATTAGTATCTAGTAACATGTACCCAGTTTCCAAACTGGGGCAGAAAGTTTTCTTTGTTTTGTCTATTTTGTAAAGTCAGGAGCCAACCTGGAGAACAAAGGAATACATTCAAGTTTTGAAGTCAGGAGCCCTCCTAGAGAACAGAGGAATACATTTCCAAGCTTTGAAGTCAGGAGCACGCCTGGAGAACAGAGGTATTACAATTCAAGTTTTATTTTTAAATTCTTAACATGTGCCCAGTTTCCATACTGGGGCAGAAAGTTTTCTTTGTTTTGTCTATTTTGTGAAGTCAGGAGCCCGCCTGGATAACAGAGGAATACATTTCAAGTTTTGAAGTCAGGAACCCGCCTGGAAAACAGAGGAGCCCGCCTGGAAAACAGAGGAATACATTTCAAGTTTTGAAGTCAGGAGCCTGCCTGGAAAACAGAGGTATTATAATTCAAGTTTTAGTTTTAAATTCTTATTAATATCTTGTAACATGTACCCAGTTTCCAAACTGGGGCAGAAAGTTTTCTTTGTTTTGTCTATTTGTGTGAAGTCAGGAGCCCGCCTAGATAACAGAGGAGTATATTTCAAGTTTGAAGTCAGGAGCCCGCCTGGAGAACAGAGGAATATCATTCAAGTTGTGAAGTCAAGAGCCCGCCTGGAGAATAGAGATATTTAAATTCAAGTTTTAGTTTCTAAATTTTCATCCAGTAACATGTACCCAGTTTCCAAACTGGGGCAGAAAGTTTTCTTTGTTTTGTCTATTTTTGCGAAGTCAGGAGCCCGCCTGGAGAACAAAGGAATACATTTTAAAGTTTCGAAGTTGGGAGCCCGCCCGTACAGTAGAGGAATACATTCAAGTTCAGCGGTTTGAAAGAAGGAACAACATCGCAATTTACAATTTGAAGTGGAAACAAGGGATTTCACCAAGAAAATACAAGACCACAAGGCAATAAGAAATAGAAGATCAAGTTTTAAAATATAGATAGGATTTTTGTAATTCATAGTTCATAGCATAGCTAGTTTAGCTTCTTTTTATTTTTGACATGGTGTAATAAGGGAGGTCGCAGTAGCAGCAACAACAGCAGTGAAATCACAGCTCTGACATTCCTAAAAGCGGTTTTGCCCTATATGAATTATTCCAAAAAATTCAAACAAAATGATTTCTTTCATTATTTTGTAATTTTGTGAATTTTTGTGTTATTTTTGTTTTATTGTTTGCATTTTATCTGTGCATTTTAATTCATATGGAAAATATAAAAATACACTTGGCATTTGTTTAGGATTTAATTTCACATGTTAGGATTAATTAGTAGTTAAAATTGCTTTAAAATAGAGAAAATAACAAAAATGGTGCTTTTGGCATTTATAGTTTTAATTTATTTTAGTTTGCATTTAAATTAGGAATTAGTATAATTGGCAAGTAAGCAGTGTAATTTTAGAGTCAATTTGGTTTTGGTTTTAAATTTAGTATTTAATAAAATCAGAAAAAATATAAATACAAAATGAAAACAAAGAAATAAAAAAAAAGAAAACAATAAAAGAGAGTAGGCTTCCTTAATAAAATACCCGAATTGGGCTAATATTAATCATCTATGCCCAACCAACACACCCATTTCCCCAGGCCCAAACCCGTTCCCCACCCGGCCTGCTCCCTCTCCCCC
>MU666745.1:143109-172501 GCA_026770625.1 Nicotiana glauca
AAATCAGGGCCATCCGTTAATCTAATCCAACGGCCGTGATTCCATCTCATTGATTTAATAAAAATGTCCGAAAATATTCATTAACCCTAGACATAATTCATCTTCCTCGTATTCCCGTTCCGCCACCGTTCGCCGCCGGCCGGAAATCGCCTTTGCCGGCGGCGATGCTCCAAACTACCCCAAATTAACACCCCAAGACCCTCCTCTCATCCCCTTGCCGTTTCCAGGGCCAGTTTCTCCAAAAATTCAAACAATCACCTCGAATTTTAAATCAAAAAATCCGGTCAAAACCTTAACTGCACCAAATCACCCCAAAATCACACCCTATATTTTCCTGATTCCCCTCTTCCTGAATCCCTCATTGGTTTCTTTCAAATGTTAATGGAAATGCTCGAATCTCAAATCATAGGATGACAGAACCCTAAAATTCTAAGCTGCTCGAGTTTTCTCCAATTTCCTGAGTCCAGAGTTTGAGTCGAGCCTCGAGATAATGTGTCATTTGTTCTTGTGAAGAACACATGTTCACATCACTTTGATGTTCGAGTTGGCGGTTCAGTGTGGTTTAACCTTGCATTAGTAAGTTTCCTTTTCTTTTATCATTCGATTTATTTGTGTTTAAGATTAGTTAATTCCTAATTAGTGTTCTAGGTCTTAGTTTAAGTTTTGATTATTAGTTTTTAATTCAGTAAGTGTGCCGCTTTGGTTTTTCTGAGTTTCTGTTAGTATAAATGTTGGTGGATTTCTCTCTTATTCTTGGTTCTATTATTTTAATTCTTGTTCAAGGCTAAAACCATTCTTATGATCTTCTCTTGTTCAGTTTAACTGTTGTTTCAATTCGGTGTTTCACTAGCTTATGGGATTGGATTTTTGATGCGTTGATCTTTATTAGAATTAATTTGATTAGAATTGGTTTCCAGCCTTGACTGTTTATAATGATTGTTAAGATTTCTATTAGCTTTAGGTGATTAGATATAGTTGATTAGAATTATTTGGTTAGCAATCTTAGATTAAGTTCGGGGTAGTTTGGTACTTAAAATTGCACAAGAATGTTGTAGTGGAGACTAGGATTCTCTAGAATATTCTAGAATAGGACTTTAGTCCCAATTTTAGAAGTTCACGGTAATAACTTGATACACAAGTTAGTAAACAAAGGACTGAATGAATAAAATCTGAATAACAACCGGGGACTAAGAGTGTAAAACAGAAATTGAGGGCTTCCATCATCTTTGCATTTAAAAGGCATGACTAAGTGCCTTAATGCCCAAGTTTTCAACCTCACAATTCCCCCCAAAAACTAGGCTATAGTTTCCAGAATCCAAATTTGAATTTCATATTCAAATTCTAGATCTGAAATTTTGAAGTCTCTTTTCCATCCTAAAATCTCAAAAAAAAATATATACAAAAACTACAGAAAATTCAAAAAAAAAGTACTGTTCCATTCATTTCTTAGGTTGATTTCAAGTTTAGTGCTTGATTTGCATCTCTTAGCTCAAATTCTGATAGCTGAAGTTCAGAATCATTCCTGGTTTGATTTCGATTGAGTTGTAAGTTCAAACAAGTCAGTTTTCGGTCAGTTTAGTGGGTTTTTGATTGCTGAAGTGTTCCTGGGTGTTTGAGAAGTTATTTTTTATTCGAAATTGCTCTTGATGTTGCTGTGTTGATTGATCCATTGCTGGATATCTGAAATTGTTCCTGAATTGTTGCTGAGTCCTGCTATTGCTGCTGACTTCTCTCATTTCCTATTCCTTTCTAATTCCAGGTACACTTCGAGACTGGTTTGATGTAGCATCTCCTGTTGAAAACGTGAAATGAAATTGAAGCCCAAAACTCTGATATTGCCTTGTTATTTTAACAATTCTGTATGTTTTAGATAACTTTTATGATTTGATTAGTGGCATATTGTTACTCATGTATGCATAGTGGAACTAAAATTGGACTGTATAAGTAGTAATTTGGACCATTTCAGACTGTTTTGACTCATGGTTACCTAGCTGTAGACTTAGTATATTAGCACTTGCCTTAGTTTAGCATTGTTCTGGAAAATTTGAAAATCAGAAACTGTTTGGGTTGTACCTTAGCATAGTAGATGATTTAATTTGTTCAATTTGTTCATGCTGACAGTGATGCTCGTGATAAATAAATTGTTGTTAGCATTCAGCTTTGGTTAATTGAACTGATTTCATAGCACGAATGATAATCCTTTTAGGCGATCGTTAGATTTACAATTGTTAATATTAATTCATCATTTAACAACCTCACATGGGCAAATGTTCAAAATCTAGTCGATATGTTCATTAGGTAGAAGTATCTTGCTCTTCCTGATTGTAAATTATTGAACACACTTGTATAAGCTTGTAGTAACTTCAATAAGCATTTAGTCTAATTAAATTGTAGATATCTTTGGTTTAACAAATCAGTTTATTTGCAAGTCGTTTGGGCCTCAATATTTTAATGAACGGCCTAATTCCAGTCAGATTTATGTACTCAGGTGGACCTGGGCCTAAGCCTATGAGTGCCTGTGTGTTTCGCCAATAATCAGGCCCGTTGACAGCCAAAACCACAAATAAAAAGTCAGTAAGGAATCTGGGCATTTAAGGGTGTCAAACGTGACCACTTTTGAGGTGAATAAGACTTGGGCCTGAACCTGGTTAGGGCCCAACCTCAGGCAACCTATCCCCTAGTGAGGTCAATTGAGTCTCCTCCTTTTAGGCTGTTATGAAGCCCAATCTGCTGAAGATCCCATGACGTCTATTAAAGTTTGGATGATTTAATATCATGTTATAATACCTTTCAATGCTAGTTTACACCGATTAATTAAGGCTTTTTCTTTTATTTGAGACAAATTAAGTAGAAAATCATAGTTTACTTTAGGACTGACCTTTAGATAATAAATGAGACGAGCCTCGCCAAATAAAATGCATAAATTGCAGGGCCCTCAATAAATGGTTGAATTAAATTGCTTAGATTTTGGGATGGGCCGTTTAGCGAATTTCACGGCCTTCCCAAAAGATAATAACGCATTAATCATTTTAGGCGCGATTTTAATAAAATTACATTCTTAAACCTGGGTGTGCATTTCATGAGACCCAAATCAAATCCCAAAACGTTGAATAAAATGTGTTCAGGATTGCAGGTGCATTTCATGTGGCGCAATCCGAAGACACATTTTAAATGACGTTCAACTTTCTTTAAAAATTAAATAAAAAGCAGTTAATAGTTAAAATTGGCACAAAGGTTCGTCATGTAATAAAATCAGATAAATAAGCTAAACATGACAGTTGAGCAACCGTGCTAGAACCATGGAACCCGGGAATGCCTAACACTTTCTCTCGGGTTAACAGAATTCCTTACTCGAATTTCTGATTCGCGGACTGTTAACAGAGTCATATTTTCCTCGGTTCGGAATTCAACCGGTGACTTGGGACACCATAAATCTCCCAAGTGGCGACTCTGAAATCTTAATAATAAATCCCGTTCCGATTGTCCTTTAATTAGAAAAACTCCTTTACGCCCTTGTGGGTGTAGTGAAAAAGGAGGTGTGACAGAAAATCACGTACTCACAGTGTGCACCATTTTTGTTTGAAGACTCAAAAGGGAGGTGTAGGGAGACAGTTTAATATAGTTCAAGTAATATGAAAGTGGTAAATAAACATCATTTAGCACATTAGGTCCACAAATATGATAATATGAATAATAAATAAAGCCAAGTAAAAATCATAAAAACAAGGCTTATAATTGTTCGTTCACATGGCATCGAGAAGGGATAACATTAGAACAATCTCTATGATGTAAGTATCATTATACCGCCTCTCTTTTTGTTTTTAGTTTGAGTTTTAGAAGGTAATTCATAGTTAAGAAAACGTCTAATTTCTGTATTTAAGTGTTTAAATATCAAGGAAGGTTGATAAATTGGTTTCCTAATATTTAGAACTCACGGGACAGTGATCGGTAGCCGTAAGTTTGATTTATTCCACTTTTAGTGAATTGTTTTGTAGTCCACTCGTGTTGGCATATTTTGCTACTGATTTATAGATTTTGGAAGGATAAAAAGGCATGTAGAAATTCCACATATGGTAGGGTAGTAGGTTGTTGAAATTCCAGGCTAACTGATAACTTGTTGATTAGGTGTATTGTGGTATATTTATGGTTTTTGTTGTATTGAAGGTCCCGAAATGTAATTAGGTTGGTTTTGAGTTACTGATTGTATTGTGGTTGTATCTTGCCTATAGTAGGTTTGAGGGATCAATAAAATCAGGGGAAATGTTGCCCCTTTTATTTAAGGATCGAGTTATCAATTGAGATATGTAATATACTAGCGCCATCTAAGTTGTATATGTATTTCTTCGTTATAGGGTTGGCACGCTAGTTGTCATCAGCTTGTTGTTGAGTTGCATTGACGACTTGAGGTATGTTAAGTCTATACCTTCTTTCCTTTTGGCATGATCCATATGATACAACAAAATGAGCAAGCACGCAAGTTTCACAAATGATTCTATTCTTAGAACTACTAGGGTTGCCTATGCTCTTGATTCCCCATATGTCCTACTATAATATCGTACGTTCATGGGTATCATGACATTCCGAGAGAACTTATTGACTTACTTCATTCTGCATTGCATTTATTTATACATGTATATTGACTCATGACCAGATGATATTATATACGCATATAGTATATGTATATGGGGTATGGGGAAAGGTTATCGCGTTATATACGCACCACCACCTGATAAGTTGTTATACGTTGATAATTGTGCCCATAGAGACTGAGATGATATGATGGGATGCCCTCAGAGGTTTGATGATATTATGTACGTGTATACCTATGCTTGATATGACATTTGTTCGAACACGCATCACATTACAAATGCTTCATGATTCACAAAGCTATTCGGACCTACAAGTTGAGTACTTTACCCCATATTTCATTCATGTCTTTTAAATAGTACTTTTCATTCCTTACATACTCGATAATTTATTTGTAATAACATCCATTTTCCTAGGGACGGTACATTTCATGCCCGCAGGTCCTGATAGGCAGATTGATAGTCCTCCTAGTAGGCTATCATCTCAGCGGAAGGTGTTGGTGCATTCCACTTGCTCCGGAGTTGCCTACTTGGTTAGTATGATTTGGACATCTATTTATTGGTATGGCAGGCCCCTGTCCCAAACTTTATGACGTTTATGTACTCTTAGAGGCTTGTAGACATATTTCATGTATATGGATACTTGTATGACCTTGCCAGACTATGTTTTGAGTATACAAATGATCATATCGGCCTTATAGGCTCATATGTCACATATATACTATATCATGTTGGGTCGTACTATGTCTAGTACTCCATTATGTTTTATTCTGGTTATCTCATGACGACCCTTCTGGCCCATTTACCTATTATGGTCTGATAAGAATGAAACGTTATGTTGGTACTCGGTTGAGTAAGGCACCGGGTGCCGGTCGTGGCCCTTCGATTTGGGTCGTGACATGACCCCTCCACTGAACCTTCACTGAAGCAATGTTCTTTGACCTCAGCTTTCGAACCAGCCTGTTCAAAATGGCCACTAGCTCCTCAACATAAGATAAATTCTTGTCCAACTGGACTCAGATAAAATCCAACTCATACGACGGATCGTCGTGATACTTTCGGAGCACAGAAACATGGAATATTGGATGAACTCCTACTTGACTAGGAGGCAAGGAAAGCTCATAAGCAATCTCCCCAACTCGCCGCAACACCTCAAATGTGCCAAGAAACCTTGGGCTCAACTTGCCATTCTTTTTTAACCTCATAACGCCCTTCATGGGCGAAACCCGGAGTAAGAACCGCTCTCCAACCATGATGCAACATCGCAAACCTTCCGATCTACATAACTCTTCTATTTGGACTGGGCTATGCAAAGTCGATCCTGAATTACCTTAACCTTTTCTAAAGCATCATGAACCAAGTTTGTACCCAATAGCCTGGCTCGAACCAACCCTATGGAGACCAATACCACTACCATATAGAGCCTCACACGGTGCCATCTGAATGCTCGACTGATAACTCTTGTTGTACGCAAACTCCGCAAGTGGAAAGAACTGATCCTAAGAACCTCTAAACTCCATCACACATGCATGGAGCATATCCTCCCGTATCTAAAATAGTGCGCTCGGGCTGTCCGTCTATCTGAGGGTGAAATGTTGTGCTCAACTCAACTTGAGTACCTAACTCATGTACGGCCCTCTAGAACCGTGATGTAAACTATGTACACTGGTCATAGATGATAGATACCAGAACACCATGAAGCATGATAATCTCGCGAATATAAACTCGAGCCACCTGCTCGAAAGAATAAGTAGTCATCACAGGAATGAAATGAGCTGACTTGGTCAGCATATCCATAATCACACAAACCACATTAAACTTTTGCTAAGTCCGTGGAAGTCCAATAACAAAATCCATAGTGATCATCTCCGATTTCCACTCCGGAATCTCTAGCTTCCGAAGATCCACCCGTCCGTTGATTTTCATACTTCACATGCTAGCAATTTAGACACTGAGCTACATATTCCACTATGTCTTTCTTCATTCTCCTCCACCAATAATGTTGTATCAAGTTCTGATATATCTTCGCGACACCTGGATGAATGGAGTACTGTGAGCCTCTTAGAGAATCAACTCACGCAAACCATATACATTGGGCACACATAGCTTGCCCTGCATCCTCAATGCACCATCATCTCCAACAGTGACCTTATTGGCATCACCATGCAGAACCGTGTCCTTAAGGACAAGCAGATGGGGGTCGTCATATTGGCGCTCCCTAATACGATCGTCAAGAGAAGACTGAGAAACCATAAAAGCCAAAACTCAACTCGACTCGAAAATATCCAATCTAACAAACTGGTTGGCCAAGGCCTGAACATCCAATGACAACAGCCTCTCTGCTGCTGGTAGATATGCGAAGCTCCCCAAAGTCTCTACCATGCGACTCAAGGCATCAGCCACCCCTTGGCCTTCCCAGGATGGTAGAGAATAGTGATATCATAATCTTTAAGCAACTCTAACCACCTCCGCTGATACAACTTAAAATCCTTCTGTTTGAATAGATGATGCAGACTCTGGTGATCGATGTAGATCTTACAAGGGACACCGTACAAATAGTGCTGCCAAATCTTCAAGGCATGAACAATAGCTGCTAACTCAAGGTCGTGGATATGATAGTTCTTTTCATGCACCTTCAACTATATGGACACATAGCAATCACCCTATTGTCCTACATCAACACTGCACCGAGGCCAATCAGCGACGCATAACAATATACAGTATAAGACCCCAAACTTGTAGGCAAAACCAAATACTAGGGCTATAGTAAAAGTTGTCATGAGCTTTTTAAAGCTCTCCTCACACTCCTTGTCTATCTGAACGGAGCACCTTTTTGGGTCATCCTAGTCATAGGTGCTGCAATACATGAGAAACCCTCTACAAACGAGTAGTAATATCCCGCCAAGCTAAGAAAACTCCGGATCTCCATAGTTGAGGACGGCCTGGGCCAACTCTGCACTGCTTCCACCTTTTTCGGATCTACCTTGATCTCTTCACTCTACACTACATGTCCCAAAAATGCCCTAAATCTGGCCAAAACTCACACTTTGAGAATTTTGCATATAACTTCTTTTCTCTCAAGGTCTGAAGCACGGTCCTCAAGTGTTGCTCATGATTCTCCCGACTCCGGGAGTACGCCATAATGTCTCCAATAAACGCAATGATGAATGAGTCAAGATAGGGTTAGAATACACTATGCATCAACTGCATGAATGCTGCTGGGACGTTGGTCATCCCGAACGATTTCACAAGGAACTCGAGGTTGTAAACATGTGATTTTCGACCCTCCCCGAGATCTTTTATATTTTAGCATGTAAATATTTAATTTAGGCCTAATAACGTTATTTTAACTAATTTTTACTATTTTACTTTATTTTATTACAAGAAAACGAAAAAATTACAAAAAATAGGTTCATTAATATTTTATAGTCATTTTTAATCTTAAAAAATACAAAAAATAATACCTTATCTTTATTTTTATATAATCTTGAAAATACAAAAAATAATTTTATATTTTATACTTCAGTTCAATTAATTAAAATTAGTTTTATATTTTTATATTATAATTATACATAATTTTAGGAGGAAAAATTAGTTTTAGGTTGTTTTATCAAGTCTTTATAAATCTTGTAATCCATTTTTTTTTAGTCTTTGGCCCAATATCCCACCATAATTCCTAAGCTCATACCTCTAACTTAATCCCTACTCCTATATAATAGTACCTATACCTAAAATAAAACATACACCCTACAAACACACCACAGACTCCCTATACACAAACCACCTCCCCCCGAACCATCGTCTTCTTCGCACCCTTCCCCCATCGTTCTTCTCTTAAACCAGTAGTTAATCAAAGAATCAAAAACAAAAGAAAAATAAAGACCCAAACCCTTGGACAAAGAACAGATAAAAGCATCGTAAAAACAGCCACACATTTTGGTTGAATCTTCTTTGCTCTCAAAGTTAAAAAAAAAAATACACATACTCACAAATATGGAAGCTCATTTTCAGCCATAAAGACTGAAATTTCAGTCAATAGCCCTTCTTTTGACATACAACAGCAAACATTAAAGGGTAACGAGAGGTTGATTGAGGTTGAGTCCATCGAGCTTTGATTGTTGGTTCCAGTTGAAGTCGTCGGCAAATATTCCGGTTAAAAATGACCAGTTGCTGTATCTCAAATTTAGATCTATCATGTACAAAGACACATCGGATTGTTATTTGATTGATGACTGCCCTATTTGATACATATGGCCTGTTTCTTTTACTTGTTAATTCCATTTGTTTTAATCCACATTTGGATATTTTCATGTTTGTTTTATGTGGGTGGGGTCTTTTGAATTTCCAATATTTGTTATAATTATCTGGTCTGTATTACTTTGATTCAGATGCCGAAAATTTCGCTAATACAAAGTCGGAGTGATTCTCTAGTATCTAGTTTTGATTAATTGTTGCATTATCTTATGCAAGATTTAATATTTTTTTATATAGGTTTAAATTAATTTTTGTTGGCAATCGAACTTATACAAGTTATGGTCTTCACAATAAATCTCAAATTAGTTTAGGAATAATATTTATGAATATCCGTAGATTGCTTTAGTTGAGTTTTTCTTTTCTCTTCTAAAATGAATTGGAGGTGCGCCATGCCAAATAAAACCTCAAAACTCATGGCCCTCACTTAATTAATTTTAACTCTTTCGAAATCGAGGTGTGCCATTAGTTGAATTTTCCATGGCCCTCGCAAAGTAAAAAACGTGTAGTTGCTTTAGGCGCGTTATTTTAATAATTCTACCTTCCTAAACTCGGGTGTGCATTTCATGTGACCCAAATCCAAATCCTAAAACGTTGAATAAAATGTGTTTCGGATTGCAGGTGCATTTCATGTGACGCGATCTAAAGACATATTTTAGAAAACGTTCAATCTTCTTTAAAATTTATTAAAAGCGGTTATAAAGTTAAAATTACATCATAGGTTAAAATATGTATTAAAATTAGATAATAGGCCAATTGTAATAGTTTAAGCGACCGTGCTAGAACCACGGAATCCGGGGGTGCCTAACACCTTCCTTCGGGTTAACAGAATTCCTTGTTCAGAATTTCTGGTTCGCAGACTTCAAAAGGAAAGTCGAATTTCCTCGATTTGGGATTTCAAATAAACTGGTGGCTTGTGACACCAAACAAGCCATCCCAAGTGGTGACTCTGAAATCAAATAAATAATCTCATTTCGAATAATGTCACCTAAAGTGGAAAACTCTCTTATATCCCCTTCGGGTGGGTAAAAAGGAGGTGTGACAGCGGTGACCATACCGAGTCCTGAAAGAGGTCTTCCGGATATATGGCTACCAAATCTTCAACTGATGATATCCTGAACGTAAGTCAATCTTGAAAAATACTTTGGAACCTTGTAACTGATCAAATAGGGCATCAATACGAGGTAATGGATACATGTTCTTCACTGTAACTTTATTTTACTGGCGATAATAAATGCACATACGGATAGAACCATCCTTTTTCTTCACAAACAAGATCGGAGTACCCCAAGGTGACACACTGGGTTGAATGAAGCCCTTATCAAGCAATTCCTGTAACTGTTCCTTCAACTCAGGAGGAGCCATACAATATAGAGAAATAAAGATGGGTTGAGTGCCTGACAACAAATCAATACCAATGTTGATATCTCTGTCGGGCGGCATTCCTAGAAGGTCAGCTGGAAATACATTGGGAATATCCCTCACTAATGGAACGGACTCAACCGTAGGGGTATCAATACTAGTATCTCTCGCATAAGCTAGATACGTGTCATACCCCTTCTCAACCATTCGTTGAGCTTTAAGAAATGAGATAACTATGATGGGAGTATAATCTAGGGTATTTCTCCACTCAGCGTCACGGTCTTCTCATGACAATCAAGAAATGCATAATGGGGAGACAACCATTCCATGCCTAAAATAATATCAAAGTCTACCATATTGAGCAATAATAATTTGTATTTGGTCTCAAAACCACTAAGAAAAACAAAAAACGACTGATACATACAGTCAACAACAATAGAATCTCCCACTGGTGTAGACACATAAATAGGAGAACTCAAAGAATCACGGGATGCTCCAAAATACGGAGCAAAATAAGAGGACACTTAGGAATAAGTAGAGTCTGGACCAAATAAAACTAACGCATCTCTATGACAGACCAGAACAATACCTGTAATGACAGAGTCGGAAGCAACTACCTCTGTACGAGCAGGAAGAGCATAATATCTTGCATGGCCTCCCCCTTTAGGTCGACCTCTATTGTCCAGCCTCTACCTTGAGTTGGCTGAGAATGTGGAGTGGTAGTTGGTGTTGTAATCATAGCCTGGGGACCCGGTGGAGCACGCGGTGTCTAAGAAGCCTGTGGAGGTGAACCCTTTCTAAGTCTGGGGAAATCCCTCAACATATGGCGTGTGTCGCCACACTCAAAACAAGCTCTCGAAGGGTGTGGTTGCTCTGGATGGCCCGGGCCAGGTCTGCTGGACTAACTGCTAAAAGCACCTCGTGTAGGAGATACACTAGACATTGGTGGTGCATAATAAGGCTCATGGGGCTTAGGAGTGGCCGGAAACCCACTGGCAGCTGGAAGTGCTGAATGAATAGGGTGACTCACATATCCCCTACCATGACGAACTGCAGCTGGGGCACAAGCACCATAATAAGTGCTAGACTCTCAAGACCTCTTAGCTTTTCAACCCTCTTGGTACTTGTTATCCATGATCTTAAAGATTTGTAATCTCCAAGGTAACATGATTAACTTTTATGTACTCTTAAAGATGATCTCATTTCTGAGCTTACATCAATTTACTTACGAATACTCTTTTGTACTAAGATATATGGTGTAACAATGTCGTCAGTAAACACAATGACGAATGAGTCAAGATGGAGATGAAATAATTTGTGCATCAAGTGCAAGAATGTTTTTGGGGCGTTGGTCAGCCCAAATGACATCACAAGGAACTCGTAGTGACTATACAGAGTCCTGAAAGCACTCTTCGGGATATCTGGCTCATGAATCTTTAACTTATGATAGCCTGAACGCAAGTCAATCTTGGAAAACACTCTAGCACCTTGTAGCTAATCAAATAGGTCATTAATATGAGGCAATGGATACATGTTCTTCACTATAATTTTGTTCAACTGGCGATAATCAATGCACATATACATAGAACCATCATTCTTCTTCACAAACTAGACTGGAGCACCCCAATATGACATACTAGGCCAAATGAAGCCCTTATCAAGCAACTCCTGTAACTGCTCCTTTAACTCCTTCAACTTAGGTAGAGCCATACGATATGGAGGAATTTAGATGGGCTGAGTTCCCGACAACAAATCAATACTACAGTCGATATACCTATCAGGCGGCATGCCCGAAAGATCCACTATAAATACATCTAGAAAATCCCTCACTAGAGGTGTTCATAAAAATAGTGTCACGGTCTTAGCGTGACAATCAAGAATAGCATAATGCGACAACAACCAGTCCATGCCCAAAATAATGGCAAAATCTACCATAGTGAGCAATAATAAATCAACTTTGGTCTCAAAACCACTAAGAACAATGAAACACGACCAATACACATGGTCAACAACAATAAATCTCCCACAAGTGTAGATACATGACAGGATAACTCAAAGCATCATGGGATACACCTAATCACAGAGCAAAATAAGATGGAACATAAGAGTCGGATACATCTGCCTCTTTCCGAGTAGGAAGAGAATAATATCTGGCCTGGTATCCCCCTCTAAGGCGACCTCTACCTCGAGTTAGTTGAGCAGGTAGAGTAGTAGTTGGTGCTATAACCATAGCCTGAGGACCCGGTGGAGCATGCGCTGCCTGAGTAGACTATGAAGGTGCACCCCTCCCAAGTCTGAGGTAATCCCTCACCACATGACGAGTGTCACCATACTCAAAACAAGCTCTCAGAGGATGTGGATGTTGTGGCCGGCTCGGGCCTGATTGGCTGGACTGACCGCTGAAAGCACACCGTGTAGAAGGTGCACTAGGCAATGACTATGCATAATAGGGAGCCTGAGGCTTAAGAGTGGCTAGAATAGCACTGGCGACCGGAAGTGTTGAATGAACATGGAGACTCATATAGCCCCATACCATGACGAGCTGCAGCTAGGGCACGAGTATCATCATATGTTCCAGACTCTCAAGACCTCTTGGCCTCCCTCTCCTCTCTCTCCCGAGTCAGGATACCCTCCAATATCCTAGCAATCCCATAACCTGCGGGTATGCAATGTCCATCTCCAACTCTCTAGCCATGCTAAGTCTGATACTGGATTGATCCCCTCGATAAATCGACGGACCCGATCTCGAACTGTAGCAACCAAGGCTGGTGCATGTCTAGCCAAATCACTGAAGCAAATTGCATAATCCGACACAGCCATAGCACCCTGGCACAACTGCTCAAACTCTGTGCGCCATGCATCTCTAAGACTCTAGAAAACATACTCCCTCAAGAACATATCCGAGAACTGAAACCGGACTACACAGTTCATAAGCACGCCACCACTTATAGGCCGTTCCTCTAAGCTAGAACATAGTGAAAGAAACCCCACTAGACTCCACTACACCCATACTACGAAAGATAAAATGGCACTCCTCAAGAGATCCCTGGGCATCCTCTGAAGATAGGCCACTGAAAGTAGGAGGATGTTACTTCTTATACCTTTCAAGCCTAAGCTGTTCCTCCTCAGAAATTGTTGTCCTACCCTCGGGGCGAACTGGGGCTATCGGCTGCACTGGTATGACCTATAGAACCTGATCTATTTGAACCTGCTGCTCTGGGGTACGGGCGGCAAGATTCTTTGCTCCTCCCCCAGCTAGAGATATGGTAGGATCAAGTGGAATCAACCCTGCCTGAGCTAGAGTACCGAACATGCCCAGGAACTGTGCAAGGGTCTCTTGAAGAGCTAGTGCAGTAATAGGTATCTTAGGTGCATGCACTCCGACTGGAGCTACTGGTGACTCCTTTGCAGAAGCTCATGCAGGTGCTCTGGCTGCACCAGGTGGACATCCTCAGCCTCTACCACAGCCATGGCCTCTAGTGGCTCAAGAAGGGGCGCAGGTGCCTAGTCACCTGATCCGGTTGTATGTGTCCTCACCATCTATGAAGAATAGAAGACAGAAGTTTAGAATTTTGAAGTCAACAATTTTTTACGATAGGAAACCAAAAGAAGTGAAATTTTCCTAAAGGTTACATAGCCTCCCGAAGATAAGTACAAAAGTCTCTGTACCGATCTGCAAGACTCTACTAAACCTGTTTGTGACTCATAACACCTATGAACCTAGAGATCTGATACCAACTTGTCACGATCCAATTCTCCCTCCGTAAGATATTGTGATGGCACCTAGTCTCTACGACTAGGTAAGCCTAACAATTGCGGAATAATCAAAAATAAAGACGGAATCAAAACCTAAATTCCAACAGACAATTATATAACTGATAAAATGTTGCTCGGCATGTAAAAGTAAACTAACACTCGAGTATAAACAGTATTCCCAAAACCCAATAGTCACAAGTCACAAGCTTTAAGAATTTTCCTAATTGTCTCTATACATCAGTAACTAGAAGAGATAATTGAGGAACAACATAAAGGGATATAGGGGGACTCCGAGGTTTACGGACACTGGCAGATATACCTTGAAGTCTCTGGAGCAGTAGCAAGTACGCAACTAATAGTGGGGCTGGTAGGAGGTACCTGGATCTGCACACAAAACATGTGCAGAAGAGTAGCATGAGTCCACCACAATGGTACCAGTAAGTGTCAAGCCTAACCTTGGTAGAGTAGTGATGAGGTCAGGTCAGGTTCCTACTGGTATATAATAAGTAATACAGAAGATATAATAATGTGAAATGACTGAGAAGTTAACAAGGAGAATTCTACAAAAAATAACAACACAACACAAAGAGAAAACAACAAGGGCGCTCTCGAGATACCGTCTCGTAGTTCCAAAAGTAAATGCTCAACAGGGGGATCTCTCGAGGTACCGCCTCATAGTCCCAAAAGTAAATATACGGGGGAGGGGGATCTCCCGAGATACCATCTTGTAGTCCCAAAAGTAAATATGCAGTGGGGGATCTCCCGAGATACCATCTCGTAGTCCCAAAAGTAAACACATATCTCAAAATCAATGGAAACAACAATTTCAGCAAGAAATCCTACAGTTTAAGACTAAGTACAAGTCAAGAAAAGAGCAGGAATTCAACTAAACGTGTTGCATAAAGTTCAAATAAGCATTTAAGACACGTAGACATGTGATATTAGGCTAAACATGATAACTACACATGCTGGAATAACTTAGTTAAGATAAATAGGTTACTGTTCAGTATAAAATGAATTTTTACAATAATTAGCCTGTGTACGCACTCTTCACCTTGCGTACATGGCGCTAACGTATCAAAGAAGTATCACCATAATATCAAATCCTAAAGGAATTTTACGCATACAAAGTTAGGCAAGCCACAACCAAGCTAATACATTTTCCTCAATTTTCTGACTTCGAATGTCCCAAATCTAACCAAAAGTAATTACATATCATAAATATAACTACAAAAAACTAATCTAATTAATCAAATTAAGACGTTAACAAGAAATCGAAAATCGCCCCAAAAAGTCAACCGGGCCCACGTCTCAGAATAGGGTAAAATTCATAAAATAAAAACACTCATTCAACCACGAGTTCACTTGTACATACATTACTCAATTCCGATACCAAAATCTCAATCAAAACTCAAAAATTTGGTTGAAGAACTTTTTCCACTTTCCCCCCAAATTTCTAAACTCAAATCTTAAATTAGAAGGTGAAATTAATAATAGATTAGTGTGATATAAACAAAAACAAGTAAAGAATCATTACCCAATCTATGCCTCTGAAAATCCCTCGAAATCGCGTCCAAATTTGAGCTCGCTATCTCAAGTTTTGATAAAAATTGCAAAAACCCTCGTTTTCTATAGCTTTATAAATGCACACTGCTTACTTCTTCGAGAACGCGGAAACATCCTCGTGTTTGTGAAGCATAAAATGCTTCAGTCCAAAAATTATTCATTGTGAATGCGATGTCTTAATTGCGAACGCGAAGCTTACACGACCAGACCCTATGCGAATACATGACCCTCATCGCAAACGCGTAGGCAAATTACCTGGTGACCTATATCCTATTACCTCTACGCGAACATGAGGACCAAATTGCGAACGTGTAGGCCGAATATCTCTATGCTTCACAAACATGGGAGAACCTTCGTGAACGCGTAGAAGGAAACCAGACACCAGCAATAGTTGATGTTTCAGCTATAACACTGAGTCCAATTCTAGTCCGTTAACCATTAGAAATCATCCTGAGGCCCCCAACATCTCAAACAAACATATCAAAAAGTCCTAAAACATCACACAAACTTATCTGAGCCTTCAAATCACATCAAATAATGCTAAAAACGAATCACACTCCAATTCAAACTTAATGAACTTTGAAACTTTAAACTTCTACAACTGATGCCAGAACCTATCAAATCACGTCGGATTGACCTCAAATTTTGAAAACAAGTCATATTTGACATTACCGACCTATTTTAACTTTTGGAATCATAATCTAACCCTGATACCAAAAAGTCCACTCCCGGTCAAACTTCGCAAAAATCCAACTTCCGCCATTTCAAGCCTAATTCAGTTGTAGACCTCCAATTCACAATCTGAACACGTTCTTAAGACCAAAATCACTCAATGGAGCTAATGGAACTGACAAAACTCCATTCCGGAGTCGTCTTCATATAGTTCCAACTACGATCAAAATCTTATAGCTTAAGCTTCTATTTTAGGGATTAAGTGTCCTAAATAACTCCGAAACTAAAAACAAAACTTCCCGGCAAGTCACATAAGCATAAAAAGATATGGGGAAAGCATTAAATAGTGGATCAATGCTAATACTCTTAAAATGACCGGCCGAATCGTTACAAAAATCAGAAGTATAAATGCCTGGTACTAAAGTTAACCGGATGTGAAAATATTTTTGGACTTTACCAATAGAAAAACAACAAGATATCTTTTGTGTAGAAGCTAAGTAGGAGTATCTTTTATTTTCAAAAATCCTGAACCTAATGGAGGCTCCAGGGTAATTTAAAAAATATATATTAGTCTGCTTTATTAGCAAAGTCTGAAGGGCGAGCAGTCTATGTTAACTCTTTTGAAGATAAAGGTTGCTCAGTATCCGGTTTAGAACCTTCATCCTGATCCTTTTCTTCTTCAGGTTCAGTCTCCTCCTCAGTTTTCGAAGACTCAGAGAAACTGCTCGAGGAGCTTAGAGGCAGTGGGTTGGGCAGGATTGTTCTCAAAGGTAGTTGTCTCCAAATGTAACGACCCGACAGGTTGTTTCGAGAGTTGTAGCCTTGTTCGCCCATTTTCTGATCTTTTTGTATTCTAGAACTATCATATGACTTACCAGGTTAATTGATTCGGGCCCGGAGAGATTTTAGAGTGAATTGAGACACTTAGTCTCTTTATTGAAAACTTAAGTTGGAAAAGGTGACCGGATGTTGACTTATTTGTAAAAAACCTCATATTTGAATTTTTATGGTTACGTTAGCACTGTTAGGTGATTTTGGACCTAAGAGCGGGTCCGAATTGTGTTTTGGAGGTCTGTAACAGAATTAGGCTTGAATTAGCGAAAATTGGAATTTTAGAAAGTTTGACTGGGAGTGAACTTTTTGATATCAGGGTCGGGTTGGATTTTCGGAAGTTGGAGTAGGTTCATGGTGTCATTTATGACTTGTGTACAAAATTTGATGTCAATCGGATGTGATTTGATAGGTTTTGACGTCATTTGTAGAATTTGGAAATTTTAAAGTTTATTAGGCTTGAATCCATGTGTAATTCGTATTTTTGATGTTGTTTGAGGTGATTTGAGGATTCGACTAAGTTTTTATTGGGTTAAAAGACTTTTTGGTATGATTGGTTGAGGTCCGGGGCTACTCGGGTTAATTTCGGGTGGTTAATGGATAGTTTTGAGTTGGTGAAATTGCTAGAGTTGGTTTGTTGCTGGTGTAATCGCACATGCGAGGGTATTAGACGCAGGTGCGATGCTGCAAGTGCGACAGAGTTGGCATAGATGCCTAGATGGCGTTGGCCTAGGGAAAATGCAGCTGCAAAGAAGAATGCGCATCTACGAGCCCGTAGATGCGAGAAGGGCTCCGCATATGCGAAGTTTGAAGGTTTGGTTATTTTCGCAGAAGCGGAGAAAGGGCCGCAAAAGAGCCTCCACAGGTGCGAGACCAAGAGCACAAGTGTGAGCCCAGTGATTTAAGTGGTTTCTGCAGAAGCAGAGGAATAACTGCAGAATCGGTCCCACAGGTGCGGATAAGTGGCTGCAAGTGCAAAAAGCCTGAGCAGAATGTTTAAAAACAAGGGTTTGCGATTTTAGTCTCATTTCAACATTTTGAACTCGGGGAGGATTTTCGAGGGGGTTTTTGAGGTAAGATTCTTGTACTCACTTTTGATCAATAATCTTGTTTCCCCATTATTTTTCCCACCTAGATTGTATGGTGTTGACGTGAAATTTGGGGGTTTGAGGCTAGGGATTTGGAGAGTGAGTTTTGGGGATTGGAATAGCCATTTGGTATCGGATTTTGATAAATTTAGTATGGTTAGACTCGTGAGTGAATGAGATTTTGGGTTTTGTGACTTTCATCGGATTTCGAGATTTGTGCCCGAGGCCAAATTTGAGCCAAGTTCGGATTTTTGGCTATAATTTGTTACTTTTCTTGTGGAATTTATCCTTTTAGCCTATATAGATTGTATTGTACTACTTGTGGCTAGATTCGGGACATTTGGAGACCGATTTGAGACGCAAAAGCATTTTGGAGTAGAGTTTTGCTCGGATTTGCAAATCATGCCACAACATTTGCTGACCCAAAGAATGTAACTATATTCTCATTGCAAATGCTCCTATTAAATACTAGAAAGACAAAGTCTATGATACGTTTAAAGCATATAAACAAATCAGTTTCAAATAAACTTTTTGATAAAGAAGATGAGCAAATGATCAATATGATAATAATAAGGAGGCAAGTGATCTAGAAGATTACATGATATAACACTTCATAAAATCTCAGGAGAGGTTCAAATACCTGAAAATATGAAGGAAGAGATCTCTATGTTATGTCTTTATGAAAAAATATTTGAACCGATATAAAATGTTCGTCAACGACATTTATGATAGCGCTAAATATATACGAGGATCTTAAGTCTGGAGAAACAATTTCAAATAGAATTGGTTTCATATGAAAGACATGTAGTTTTGAACATATGGTTCAAATACGTGAAAGTATAAAGTCATTGTGCAATCAGTTTTCGAGATCTTATTTGTCTAGCATGACATGAAAACTTAATATGCATCTAATTAAAGTCTATTATGTGACGTATATGACAATCCTTGAAGGATTTAAATCGCTTAAACCATATACAATTCTTGGTCCTGCCATATCCTAAGTGATATTTGCGCACATTTGTATCTTAAGCATGATAATATGATAGAGAGAATCTCTATGGAGATATTGAAGATCCATTCAACGAAATTATATATCTATCAAGAATGATGATTTCAAGGTGCAACATATTCATTCAAGTTTTTGTTTATCTAATCTCTACTAATGATCTCTTGAAGATGGTGCATAAGATTGAGATGTGAAGGCTCAAGGTTGTGAATTGATGCGGGAGTTAATACGCGTTGTACTCTTTTTCCCTTGTAAGATTTTGTCCCGTTTTTAATGAGCCAACCAAAAGGTGTATTTCTAAACATGTGTACTCTTTTTCCTTCTTTAGAATTCTTTTTCCCACTGAGTTTTATTTTAGTTAAGGTTTTAACGAGGCACATTATCTGTTGAATAGACATTTAAAGGGGAGTGTTATAAATAGAATTCTATTTAAAGTGAATGTCTATATTTTAGAGAGATCTTAGGGTTTGTTACTCGGTGGCTAAATAATTTTTTCCCTATAAATAGAGGTGTTCTATTTCATTGTTTGATCCCAAATCAATAAGAATTTTCTCTCTCTCACTACTTTTCTCTGCAACGTTCTTCTTCTTTATTGTTTCATAACAACTTTTGATTTTTAACTATAAATTAAGTAAATATTTGTACAATAAACATAAAAGATAACACATGATCGTCCTATTTTTTCTTTACAAATAAATTTCATGTTGAATAAAGTTATTGTTAATTATTTTTTAGTATTTAGTACTTTAAAATTAATATTAAATCTTTTTTTTTAAAAGATGTAAATTACTAATATTTAGTAATTTAAATTCAAGTAAGATTTTATTTATTTTTCCTTGAGCTTTTTTCTTTTTTTTTGGTTTTTAGTACAATTACGTATTATGAAAGTCAATCCAAGAGGCAACTCGCTTTCATTTTAAAAAGAAAGAATTACCAGAAAATACGCATGACTTCACAATATGATAAAAAATAACCCATATTTTTAAGTTTTATCCGACCTGACTCATATTGTACATATTTTAAAAGTACTAGCAAATTCAAATTATGTGCTCTTACAACCATTGCTTCTAAAAGTTATGGAGTTAAATGTGTGTTCTCACAACCATTGCAATCACTCTCTCTTCTTCTCACATCTTCTATATATGCTTTAAGGGGGCGTGTATTTTCTGCTTCTCCTCTTATGTTACCTGGTTGCAATATAAGAAAATTTAAGAGTAGAAGTTCACCATTTCAAGCTTTGCTTTTGAAAATGAATTTTTTTGAATTTGTTAGTTGTTTGGATTGGGTATTGTTCCAATTAATTGAAAATATCAAAAAGAGTTTAAAATTTATATTTGAAGTGATTTGGAGTAGATTTTAGCAAGATTTGATTTAAATTTCAAAAAAGACGCAAGAAAGAAGACAAAATTAATTTTTTGTATAATTATGTATAATCTTGTATAATAGTGTATATGAGTGTAGAAATACACCTTATACACTATTATATACTTTTATACAAACATCTGCAGATGAATTTATTCCACGATTTTCAGTTGCAATTCTTGTTCAAAACCAGTCCAAATCTCCATTAAATGACTTCAAATTTTATATACAATATCCTTATACTATTTCTAACAAGTCTAAATAACACCCACTCTAAATTTCTCACAAAATTAAATTTGAAATTTAAACCCATATATTTAAGCTTGTTAGAAATTTATTTTTCACCACCCAAATGAATTTGATTTGTTGAACAATATTTGAGTCACAGTTACTGATTCAAAAATTAACTTAAAATCTTGAGGAATCTTTTTTAAAAATTAAATAGTAATTTTGAGAACCTATTGGAGTTGGATATTGAATCTTAACCTATTATTTTTTGGCTAGTTGATTGTAAATTGAAATATGAGCTATAGAATTGAAAAGCAGGGAGCCCGATTGTACTAATATAAAAATTTTCCTTTTAAAAATTAAACTTAAAATTTGTGCGATGCGTGTATACCTTGCATCAATAAGAATAAGCTTTTTAAAAGTAACATAAGATAATCATGATTGAGTTTCGTAGGCTCTAGCCTCTAGTCATTCTTCTTTTTTCCTGTACAACATTAAGGGATCGTTTGATTGGAGGTATTAGAAAAAATAATACAAGCATTATCTCAATGTATTACTAATACATTATTTGGTATCTTTTTTCAACTTGTGTATAACTAATATTATTAGTTATATACCATATTTGGCATTATCCTATGCATAAGTAATGCATAGAAAACCATGGCATTAATAATACCAAGGCTTTAATGCATGCATTAGCATGGTTAAAGATAAAATTGTCCTTAAAATCTCTTAAAGCTAGAGAATATGGAGGGCATTTTTGTAAGCAACTATTTTTTAAAAAAATTATGCAATGCATTATAATTTTAATACACCACACCAAATAATAGATAAGAAATAATATTTGCATAACTAATGCTTGCATTACTAATACACCTTATTCCGCATTATTCTTATACACCCTACCAAACGACCCCTAAGTATAATGTAGGAATGAAAGGGAAAGATGTAGTTCAACTTTCTATGGGCAATTTTGACTTTCCACTTCGATCGTTCCACTTTTATAATATTAAAATAACTAGTCTTAGGGTAAACGCTTTGCACGTGTACCCTATATAAGTAAATATACGATCTTAAAAAAATTAGTAATTATTTTTAAATAATGTGTTTGAACTATTGAACAAAAATTAAAAGAAAATATTTTTCTAAAATTGATAAATGTTTATCCAATTTAGCTAGTTCAATAAATAAAGACTGTCGCCATGCAAAAGTTCTTATATACTTTATTGTAATTTTTAATGACTTATGTCGGAATATATGATAAAAAGTATTATTTTTTGTTCCTTAATACCGAAAATAAGTAACAAAAAATACTATGATATAACTAATTTTGTTCTATTTTTTGATTTCTTTCACTGCTAGTAGTCTTCTTGTGAAAATAAATTTACGTAACTTAGGAATTTTATCAACTTAAAAAATAATTTTACTTACATGAAGATTTTGAAAAAGAATTGAATTAGATTCTTTTCTATTTAGTCAATTCAAAGAATTTTTTTTTTCGCATTGGGATTTCGCGTTGTTAAAATAACTTAGAAAATATTGATAATTTTTAACTCCATTCCTATTCAAACAATAATTTTTCTCTTAATTAATTTTTGAATAATATTTTAAAATTACATGCAATAATTAAAAAAATATCTAATTAAGTACATACCTCTTACTTTTAATAGTTACAGTCTATAGAAGTTTTCCCTTATAAGAATAAGTTCCCTATGAGAAGAATGAATGTCTAAACATTTTTTATATGGAAATTGTTGTGAGAAACTATAAGAAAACGAAAAAATCTTACCTAATACGTAGTTCATACATAAAAGGATAGTAGTTCAAATATAATTAAGATATTGATTTTAATTCAAAATAAGTAAAAATTTAATAAGAGAAAATTTTAGGTGATTTCAAAGTCCAAAATATTAGGAATAAAAACTAAATTGCCATTTTGTCTATTGTAAAAACCATTTAAACGGGTAAAAAAGATGAACGATATTTCGCTAAGGGTCTTCGTAATTTTGATATAGTATAGATATAGATATAGATTTATTCATGCACAAGAATTTTATATTTTAATTACCCTTGTAAACGGAGTATGTATGATACCTCATTATGCTAATTGCGTTGAATAGACAACGATACTAATGAAGAAAACATATGGAGCATGGAGATTGTATTTCATTAAGCTATTATATTCCTATTTTATTTTACAGTCCTTGTATTATTTTTTTAAATAAGGAAGGTTCATAATTACACAAAATTTAGTTGATTTCAAATTCCTAAATATTAGGAAAAATAATTAATGTCTATTACTAAATATTACGAAATAATAAAATAACTATTTTGCTTAGTGTGAAACTTATTTTTAAATGGTAAAAAAGATGAATGATATTTCATTAAGGACTTTCGTGCTTTTAATATAGTGTATAGATAGATAAATGTAATAAATAGTATGATAGAGTAATAAATAGCTGCATTATAAAATCAAAGAATATAAATTAATAAAAGTTGTGTGATTAGAAAATTTTCATTAATGATCATCCAAGTAAATATATGTAACACAAAATTGTTTGTTCTTATTTTAAACTAAAATATGAACTTGACCGAAAATATATATTTTGATTGGAAAATTCTTTGTACTAAAGCGAATCAATTAAGATTTGTGGGAACAAAATCTCATAAATTCTTGGTAGCATGCCATAAAACTAAGACGATTATGAATCTGACAAAATAATACTCTCTATAAAAATACTTTTTGAAATATTACCATCGAGGAAAATATTTGAGGTTATTAGTTGGTGAGCAAGAGCATTTTTTGAAGAAAAGTAAAACGACGAAGTTTGAAGTTTTGCCTAAATAGAAACTAAGTTCTTAGAAGAGTTTTAATTGATTTTAATGTCCTAAATATTATGACATAGTTCAAATAAAAAAATAAAAAGTAAAATTTTATATTTTTAGATGATTTTAAATGGTAAAAATTAAAAATAAATAAATGGCTATTTATAAATATTAGAAAAATAATTAAATAAATTTCTAAATATATTAATAAAATAATTAAATAACTATTCTTAGGGTACACACTTTGCACGTATCCCCATATCAATGGGTAAATAATTTTTAAATTTCACATAATTTTTTTAAAATAATGCATTTGAGTTATAAAAAAAAACTTAATTATAAAGTGTGAGATTGAATAATAATTTCGTTTAGCTAGCTCTAGAAAGAAAAAAAGTAAGGATTCGTTATTCGTTGAATGGAACTAAGAAAATAATAATTAATGATAATTTATATAGAATATATTTTGGTATACTATTTTATTCTTAGTAGTAAATTTTGCGTTTTAATTATTTTTACTCTTAATGCTATATGATAACTGATATTCCTCTTTTACTGATTTTTTTCACCGCCAATTTGATTGGTCTTATGGAAACAAATTTATATACCAAAGATCTGTCAACCAAAAAAATAATTTAAGTTAGGTGATGCATTTGAAAAATAATTGGATTATATTTTTTGCTAATAATTAATTCAAAGGCATAATTTTTTGTTTTATTATTATTATATAACTCATTAGATTTTTGTTGATTCAAATTTTAATATTAGCACATCCCAATTTTAAATATTGAGCTGTAACATAAAAAAATGTCAATTATGTCACGTTGCTAAAATAACCAAATAATTCATTTAAGGCAATTTAATTTAAATTGGAAGTAAAAAAAATCAATTAGCCAAAATGGTGTCCATGATGTTCCCTTATATTTCTTACCACCATTGAACGTGCATGTGTTGGGTGAGTTTATTAAAACTTTTAATTAATAGAATTTTAGTTGATGTTAAGATACTACATATTAAGAACTTAATATGGAATGATTACAGTTACATAAATAATTTAACTAAGGTAAAATTTTAATTGATTTTGAACTCCTAAATATTAGGACTTCATACATAATTCAAATAAGGACTAAGTCCTAAATATTAGAAAAATAATTTGAATTACTATTTTGTCCAATGTGAAATTTATTTTTAAAGGGTAAAAAAAGCGAACGATAGTTCGTTAAGGATATTCGTGCTTTTAATATAGTATTAGTCTCTATGTTCGTGTTTTGCACGACCGTATTGCGACATTGATTACGAAACACATACCTCAAAATAATAAACTTCAACTGTATATGTTTAAAAAAAATGTTAGCATCAAATATATACAGAATATAATAATCAATTATGTGGGTAATATGACATTACAATGATTTTTAAGGGTTAATTTTAAACTTTTTCCTATAGAAGATTTGTGTGATTGGGTCTATACATTACACACAAGAGAATTATCATACTATCACATCCTTTTAGTATAACGTGTTGGAATAACTCCTTTATTTTCTGTCGAAACTTGTGTAACTTTTTACAACTATGACTATACCTACTTCTCCATCCAAACATAACGGTCGTAACAATCAAAAATAGGAACCAAATTCGACCAGAAAAAGGAAAAAATAACGGATAGCAACAACAAATCAAGAAAGTGATTTTCATCGTCTGATAAGAAATTTTTTCCCGAATTGAATGATAGACTTGCATGTTGGAAAAAAAAAAGAAGAAGTAATAGATTGGCATGATACATAAATAATAAAATTGCACGAACAAAAGGTAGAACTGAAACATTTAAAATATAATTCTTGATGGGGCATACGATACTACTTCTTAACCAGATATTTTTTTGAAATTTATTTTAAATGATTTATCGTGAAGTACATATATAAAGCACATAAGCAACAACAAAAAAAAGAGAGAAGATTTGGTTGAAGTAGGACGAAAAAGTTAATGCTAATAGTTTTTCCAAAGTAAGTTAAGTATTTATTATTGAAACTCAAAGACAAAGTTTTGGTAGGAGACTGAAAGTGACGAATTGTTAGCCAACTTGAAAATCTTAAATATTAGTTCATCTAGTATTGAACTTGATGGAGATTACAATTTTATCCAACATAGAATGTAATTTAATTCACTTTTCAAAGGTATAAAAGTCAATCAATAATTCAAGAATATTTTCTTCGTTCAACATTTAGCGTTTTAATATTCATACTTTTATAATAACTAGACTCTATGTGCGCGCTTTGCACGAATGTCTTATGCCAAATATTATCAAATGCGTATTGTAAGTTATAACTTTTAATTGCATTGATATTTTAAAGGTAATTGCTATTATCAAATATTTATAAACTTCAATAATCCTGTCACGACCCTAGTTCACCAATCATGAACACGTCATGACGGCACCTAGTCTTCACGACTAGGTAAGCCTAACACAAATTGCGGAAGTAACAACATTTATGAAATCTATAATCAAAAGCTAAATAACGTGAGTGATGTATACAGTTGCCGCCTGGCACATACACCATAACACTTTAAATTCTAAAACTATCCCAAAGACCCGGAAACCCTCGGGCAACACAGGCTAAGAGAAATACATAACACTGCTCTAATCATCCGGAAAGCCTATAACAAGGAATAACGGAATAGCATCTAACTAACTAAAGGGGTAGAGTGAGAGGGAGACTCTCCGGTCTACGGACGCGGCAGATATACCTCAAGTCTCCGAAATGCTCCCTGCAGCTACTGATAATACGCCTGCTTAGAGGTACCTGGATCTGCACATGAAAAACATGCGCAGAAGAGGCGTGAGTACACCACAGCGGTACTCAGTAAGTGCCAAGCCTAACTTCGGTTGGGTAGTGACGAGGAAAG
This sequence comes from Nicotiana glauca, assembly GCA_026770625.1. Classification (NCBI taxonomy): domain Eukaryota; kingdom Viridiplantae; phylum Streptophyta; class Magnoliopsida; order Solanales; family Solanaceae; genus Nicotiana; species Nicotiana glauca. The sequence goes on from MU666745.1 coordinate 169,545, forward strand.
GTCAGGGCCCTACTGAGGCAAAAACAATACAGTAGCAAAAATATTAACAGTGTAAAAATCTGACTAATGAACACAACAGTATAATAAGGCAAATCAATGAAATAATAATACTACAAAGACAGAACAGAAACACAGAGTAAACACAGCTAAATTGCAAAAATGACAACGAGGGTCTCCTAGGATACCGTCCTGTAGCCCTTTCCTCAACTGTTCAATGGATCTCCCGGGATACCGTCCCGTAGTCCAACTCTCATATCAATATCAAAGGAGCTCCCGGGATACCGTCCCGTAGCCCAATCATCAATGTGCGGGGGGATCTCCCAGGATACCGTCCCGTAGTCACAAAATAAAAGTACAGGGGATCTCCCGGTATACCATCCCGTAGTCCCAAAATAAAAGTGCAAGGGGATCTCCCGGGATACCGTCCCGTAGTCCCAAAATAAACAAACAAGGGGGGGGGGGGAGCTACCGGAATCCCACATCCGTAGTCCCAATATAAATGCGTAATCACAGCCAGAAACAAACCAAGGGAATGAAATACGAAAAACAGAGCAGCAGATAGAACTAGCCTAGCATGCTTCACGTAGTATAATTAAGAAACTTAAGCAATTAGGCAGTTAAGTCAGTCAAACATGCTTTCCTAGCCTAGCACAAGTAATAAGCTTCAAGTAAGATAAGGCAAGTAAGAAGGGAAGCTAAATATTAACAACTTAAGCAAAAACCGGATTTTTCATCAATCGGCCCGTCATCTCACGTACAAGGCACTCAAATATCAAGAACAATCCTAAGGGTAAAGGTCCCCCACACAAAGTTAGACAAGCCACTTACCTCGAACCGGTGCAAAATCAGCTAAGGAACGATGCCTTTGCCACGAGTATCCGACTCCAAATGGCCCAAATCCAATGATCTTCTCTTCAAAACCCACTCAAAATCGCCTTCTCCCGAGCTCTCAATTGATTTTCTAACTTTTTGAAATTAAGCCTCGGATAAACCCTTATCAAAATAGTCGTTTCCGCTTTTGCGGTCCCGCTTTTGCGGAAGAACCAACCACTTTTGCGGTTCCACTAAAGTGACCAGAGTCCGCTTCTACGGACCTTTAACCGTATTTGTGGTTTCGCTTATGCGGAAAGGAGACCGCTTTTGAGGTTTTCCTGAGGTGGTTCCCAATTCCGCTTATGCGATGAAGAAGCCGTTTATGCGGCGCCGCTTCTGCGGTTCCCAAGCCGCAGAAGCGGAAATACCAGAAGATGAGAAGTTCAGCTACTGCACACTTTAGGAAATTCTACCCGACGACCATTCGAAATCATCCCGGGGCCCCCGGGACCCCAACCAAAAACACCAATACCATATAACGCCTCATTCAAACTTGTACCAATCCTTAAAACATCTAAAACAATACCGGAAACCCGATTAAATCAAAGATTCAAGCCTAAGAACTTCAAGTTCATCCAAAACACGCTTTCGATTCGAAACCTACCCAAACCTCGCCCGAATGACCTGAAATTTTTCACACACATCCCAAATGACATGACGGAGCTATAACAACTTCCGGAATTCCAATCTGACCCCCAGATCAAAAACTCACTATCGGACCGGAAACTTCAAAAATTCAAACTTCGGCGTTTCAAGCCTAAATGAGCTACGGACCTCCAAATTATATTCCGAACACGCTCCCAACCCCGAAATCACCTAACGGAGTTAACGGAACCATCGGATTTCCATTCCGAGGTCGTCTTTACACTGTTCCGAATACGGACCATTTTTCAACTCTTAAGCTCTCATTTAGGGACTAAGTGTACCAAAACACTCCGAATCTTAACACCGAACATCCCGGCAAACCAAAATAGCAGAAATGAACTTAGGGGAAGCAATTAATAGGGGATCGGGGCGTAAATTCCAAAAACGACCGGCCGGGTCGTTACATCCTCCTACACTTAAACGTTCGTTCGTCCTCGAATGAGCATAGAGAACATACCTGAAGTAGCAAAAAGATGAGGGTACTGGCAGCGCATATCCTGCTCGGTCTCCCAAGTCGCCTCCTCTACCGGCTGACCCCGCCACTGGACCTTCACTGAAGCAATGTTCTTTGACCTCAACTTTCTGATCTGCCTGTCCAAAATGGCCACTGGCTCCTCAACATAGGATAGATCCTTGTCCAACTGGACTGAACTAAAATTCAACACGTGCGACGGATCACCGTGATATCTCCGGAGCATCGAAACATGAAATACCGGATGAACTCCGGCTAGGATGGGAGGTAAGGCAAGCTCATAAGCAACCTACCCAACTCGCCTTAAGATCTCAAAAGGCCCAATAAATCTCGAACTCATCTTCCCTTTCTTTCCAAACCTCATGACGCCATTCATAGGCGAGACCCGAAGCAGAACCCGCTCGCCAACCATATATGCCATATCACAAACCTTTTTGTCCGCGTAACTCTTCTGTCTGGACTGGGCTGCACGGAGTCTGTCCTGAATCACTTTAACCTTCTCCATCGCATCCTGTACCATCTCTGTGCCCAATAGCCTGGCCTCACCGGGCTCAAACCAACCCACCGGAGATCTGCACCTCCTACCATATAAGGCCTCATACGGCGCCATCTGAATGCTGGACTGATAACTGTTGTTATAAGCAAACTCCGCCAGTGGCAGGAAATGATCCCATGACCCTCCAAACTCAATCACGCACGTACGGAGCATATCCTCCAGAATCTGAATAGTGCGCTCGGATTGTTCGTCCGTCTAGGGGTGAAATGCTGTGCTCAACTCCACCTGAGTGCCTAACTCCTGCTGCACGGCTCTCCAGAACCGCGATGTAAACTGAGTACCTCTGTCTGAGATGATAGAAACTGGAATACCATGCAACCGGACGATCTCCCTAATATAAATCTCCGCCAACCGCTCCGATGAATAAATGGTACACACAGGTATGAAATGAGCGGACTTGGTCAGCCGATC
>MU666748.1:0-84110 GCA_026770625.1 Nicotiana glauca
GCTTTACGTGTTTTCTTACCGCTCGGTTATTATTTACTCTTATTACTCATTGAGTTGGAGTACTCACTTTACTCCTTGCACCTCGTGTGAAGTTGCAGGTATTGTTCACCCGGTAGCGGGTTTTGAGCTGATTGAAGGTATCACTACTGTAGTTGAGCAAGGTGACCGCCAGCGTTCGCGGCACCGACCTTCATCTTTTGATTTCAGATTTTATTTTGTATATTATTATTGGCCCAGTAGTGGTGTTCAGTCTTCTTTAGATGCTCGTGACTTGTGACACTCCGGTCGGGTTGTGTTGGGTTGTAGATATTGATTATTATTGTCATTAGGTTGTATTTATCTATTCCTTTATGTTTAATAATATTGAAAGGGGCGTCGTTGTTCTGTTGGCTGGCCTTGTCTTCGCGAGAGGCGCCATCACGACCGGGTTTGGAAATTGGGTCGTCACACTTGCGAACATGGACTGCCCGTCGCAAACGCGGAGGCCAATGGCCTGCCATCCTCCAGCCTCTACTCCTTCTTTGCGATCGCGTCCTACCCATCGCATATGCGAAGCTTCAAAGGCTCCAGCCTACGGGAACACGACCCCACCTCCGCGAACGCGAAGCATAAAACACCTCCAGCCTAAATCTTTCATCGCTAACGCGAGACTCTCTCCGCATTAGTGAAGAAGGAACCCATCACCAGAAAAATCTACCGATTAGACTTCGCTCCGGATGATCCAAAATACACCTGAGCCACCCGGGACCCTGTCCAAATGAACCAATAAGTCCATAAATATAATCCAGAGCTGCTCGAAATACATAAAATAAAATCACAACCAAGAATCGCACCTCAAGACCAAATTAATTAACTTTAGCTTCAAACTCATTTTAACTAATTTCGAATGCAACGAATCATACTTAGACAATCTAAATGACGCCAAATTGTACACACAAGTCACAATCACTATACGAATTTATTTCAAAGCTGGAAATCCCAAACGGGCATCGATAACACCATAGTATACTTCAAACGAAACTTAGGAAACACTAAAACCTTCAAGATGCCAGTTTTCAACAATAAACGCTGAAACATTCCCTAATCACCTGAAACTCAATACGAACACACTTTCAAGTCAAAAATCATCTTACAAACCTATTGGAATGTTCTTATCTAGATTTTGAGGTTGTTTACTATGTTGGCTCAAGTCACACTTGGTCACCTTAGTTCACTATTATGGAACTATGTTTTCTGAATTCCACCCGAATCCTTCAAAAATTAAACAAATCATCCTCGTAAGTCATAAAATAATAAAAGTACATACGATAAGTCTTAAATAAGGGAACATGGATCTATAAAGCAAAACGACCAATCAGATCATTATACCATACAAGTTCATTCATTGTAGTACTTGTTTTAGACGAATTTCATTGGTTTGTCCTTGAAAATTTTTGTGATTTTTTATAGGGCATCCAAATAAATTTTTAAAATTTTCCATAATTTTGAAAGATATTTTTATAATTAATTAAGTTATCTCCTAACTCCCAATCACGTGTTACATGCGCACAACTATAGTGGTATGGAGACCAGGGACGGTTTCATTTTACTAGGTTATCAACTACATAGACAAATATCAAAAATTAGGTCAAATATTTAAAATAAGTCATGATTCTTGTTATCTTTTGGTCGTTCTTAACAGGGGAGGCTTTTCAATAAAGCCCAAGCTAAGGGGGACCCACTTTTACCTATAGGGTCATTAGCTAATTTAAAAAATCTTAAGGTACCTTCAAGACTCAAGTAAAAAGTTAAACGCACAAATTTTTCTAAAAGGAAAGGCATACAATTAATTACCGTTTGGCCTAAAAGTGGGACTAAAAATCAATTAAGGTTACGTATGAAGGATAACATGTGAAACAAAGTTTGAAGAAATCTGACCATTATCCCTTTCCTTCTCTTATAAATGGTTGTATAGATCTTTATAATTCCTTCTTGGTTTTTGCAATATTATCTACCTTTCTCACGAATATTACAGTACACTGTTATTTTATTTTTCTTTGTTCCTCCAAGACAATTCTCTCGCAATATTCTTGTAACAACTCGACCGGTCGTTATGAGCATTTGTACTTCGCTCGCTAGTTTGAGGGTACGAGTAGCTCCGTATGATATATTATGAATTGTGTGAATCGCCGAGTTTGATTTTCAAATTATTCAGAATTGATTTGGAAGAATGATTCTCAACTAGGAAGCTTTAAATTGGAAGAGTTGACTAAGTTAGACTTTTTAGTATTTGGACTTGTATTGGAGTTTTTATAGTTCTAATAGGTCCGCATTATAATTTTGGACTCGGGCGTACGCCAGGATTTGTAATTGGATGTTTCTAGAAGGTATCGGCACCAATTGGCGAAAATAGAAATTTGAAGGTTTGGAAAGTTCATAAGTTTGACCGACATTGTGGATATCGAGTTCAGATTGTAGTTTTGGGAGTTTGAACAGCTTTGATAAGCTATTTGGGACTTGTGTGCAAAATTTGAATTCATATCAGGTTGATTTATATGTTCAGCACGAGTTTTGGAAGTTGAAAAGTTTATTAAGTTTGATTTGATGTGTGATTCATCATTTCAATGATGGTATGCATGATCTGAGGCCTCAAGTAGATCTATATTATGTTACAAAACTTGTTGGTATGTTCGGGCGTGGTCCTGAGGGGCTCGGATGAGTTTCGGATGAGGTTCAGATTGGTTTTGATTATTTTTGGTAAAAGTTGTTGATGGCAGATCTGGTGTGATCGCACTTGCGGCTGGTTTACGTAGATGCGATAATCACATAAGTGATAGAAGATTCAAAGCAAGGTTTGAGCTAGTGAGGAAGACTGCAGAAACGGGAGGAATGGGCGCATCTACGGCCACGCAAAAGCGATGGCCTGTGGCGCAGAAGTGGTATTTGGAGCAGGAGCGAAACAAGATTCGCACCTGCGATGTTGCAGAAGTGAAATTCATTGCGCAGGTATGAGGAATCTATAGTTAGTGTAACTCCACAGAAGCAGAAGACTTGTCATAGAAGCGGCTTATTTGTCCGCAAATGCAGAAATTGCTGGGCAGAAGCTATAAATCAAGAGTTTTGGTTCTTTCTTCATATTTTGAGATGTGGGACTCATATTGAGGCGAGTTTTGAAGCAATTTTTATCATAAGGATTGGGTTAAGTATTCTACACTTGGTTTTGATCTTATTTCATGAATCTATCTTCATTTTGGCAATTGGATGATGTATTTTAAAGAGGAAATTGGGGGTTTAAGCCTAAAGTTTCATACAGAAAAATTTCGAATTTTGACCATCTATTCGGAGTCAGATTTGAGTGAAAACAATATGGTTAGACTCATAATCAAATGGGTTATCTGATTTTATGAGTTTTTTCAGGTTCCGAGGTGCGGGCTGGGGTTGGACTTCTGAGATAATTTTTGGGATTTGATTAAAGATTTGACCCTTATTGATTGGGTTTGTTTCCTTTGGCATTATTTAATGTATTTGAGTTTCTTTTGGATAGTTTTGAGCCGTTCGGAGGTTGGTATGCGCATGATAGCATTTTTGAAGCATTGTTTGGCTTGCTCAGTATCGGAATTTGCTCATTTGATGTAAGTAAAACTTCTAAAATTGATGTTGGGGGTATGAAACCCCAAATTACTTATTATGTAATTGGTGTTGAGGTGACGCACATGTCAGGTGATAGGCGTATGGGTGTGCACTATGTGAATTATGACTCCGTTATTCTTGTGGTACTGTGTAGTTACCTGATCTTATCTATAATCATGAAATATCTATGTAATAGAGCTATTGAGCTATGATCCATGTTAGAAGTCATGTCTAGACTACATGTTTATCCTGTTGGGACCCTCTGAGGTCATTTCTGCTGTTGAGCTATCTTCTTTTATTGCATTACTTACTCAGTCATACGCATTCACATGCATATCATATCTCAGTCTCTGTTATCATTTATCAATACATCACATCATTATTTTTGGGTTGATTTTTCATTACATTCAGAGCCCTAGAGACTGGAGAAAATGATGACTGAGTGAGGTCGAGGGCCTAATGGTGAGGATGTTTATAGGATCGGGCAGCATGCCGCAGCATGTTTTATAGATTTATGATGGGAGCAGGTTGCACGTCGCAGCATATTTTACTGATTTATTCCATGATTGGCTTGTTATAAGCGCTTGGGCTGAAGAAGCACCTCCGGAGTCTGTACCAATCCCTAATGACCACAGGTACCAACTGAGTTCGAGTGACGAGTGACGAGTGATTAGAAGGACTGAATGACTGGGAGGATTGAGTGAATTGATACTCTGAGAGTATGCATATGGCTTTATCAGTGAGTTTCATCGAATTTTACATACACACTTGACATTCAGGCATAGAGATGCTGATAGGTTATATGTGTATCCCTGTTATGTTTTTAATGATCTAACAAACTTACTATTAAGAACCAGATAAGGAACCTGTTACATATCCTCAAGAACATAAGCTCAACAAGTTAAAAATAATTGAGGAGGAACAAGATGGGGAACAAATTTAGGGGGAATACAAGAAATGTGAATGTCATTCTGGTTCTTAGAGGGAACATGAATTATAAGTTTGTCATCATAAAAAGGTGGGAAATTGATAGGTTATATGTGTATCCCTATTATGTTTTGATGATCTAATAAACTTACTGTTAAAAACTAGATAAGGCACCTGTTACACATCCTCAAGTAACTAAGATCAACAAGTTTCTAGTTGGGGACACAATTCAACTCTTCAGAGTCAAAGAAACAGCCGAGGGAACAGATCCATACCAGTTCCCGAGGTGACTGTACAAGTCAACTCCCCCAGTTGTATAGTTTTGCCTGTGCACGCTACAGTGCAGAAACAGTGCAGCAGTTAACTTCATGGGGATTTTACTTCACCTAACATGCTTGCATCATCCAAACAATATCATAAATGAGATATTAATATCAAGCAAAGGTAAAATAAATCAGTTGCACTTTCAAGAACTTATCAAGCATTCTCTCAAGTGTGTGTCCATCTTGCAAGTGATTCTCAAGGGCATCAAGAACAAAGAACAACATAGCAATGGACCAGCTTCCCATATTGAGTTATTATATGTCCTTAGTTGTGTTGTATCTTTCTTGAAGTTCTTACTTGTGATTCCTACTTTGCTTACTTAGAAGCATTATGTAGGAAACCCTTTGTAAATCATAAACCCTTGTGTTTGTGTCTTGGCTAGAGTTAGTCGAGTTGTAAAGTCTTTGTAATAGAGTTATTACAAAGTGGCCTCTAATAGTGTTGTTACAAGTTAGTGAGTGATTAATTCTTTGTAATAGAGATATTACAAAGTGGCTTCTAATAGTGTAGTTAAAAGTTAGTGAGGGACTAAGAAATTAATTTCCTAGGTTAAAATAGGTTGTAATCTAAGGATTGCTCAGTAGTGAAGTTGAAATCATAAAAGGGTAGGTCATGATTTTTAATCTCGTTGAGCTAGGAATTTTCCACATAAAATTCCTCTGTGTCATTTAATTACTACAGTGTGCGTGTGTTATGTTGAACCATATAGAGAACCTGATTCCCTATAGAGTTTGGTGGACCCTTAAATTCTATCAATTTGTATTAGAGCGTGTTCTTTCTATCAGTTTAACACCTAAAAAGGATCTCATGGCTGCTCCTCCAAATTTGGAAGAAGGCCAGTCTACTTACATGCCACCAAGGTTCAACGGCCAATAATATAGATGGTGGAAGACAAGGATGCATGACTTCATCATGGTTGATGACTCAGAGCTATGGGATGTCATCTGCGATGGACCTTTTGTTCCTACAAAGACCATTGGGGATCCCGTAGTGACAGTTCATAAAATTAGAAAGAAAAATAATGATGTTGACCGCAAGTCTATTGAAAATAACTTTTGAGCTAAGAAAATTCTCGTTTATGGGATTGGACTAGATGAGTGTAACAGGATTTCGGCATGCCAATTAGTTAAAGAGATCTGGGAAGCTCTCCAAATTGCTCATGAAGGGACAACACAGTTAAAGTAGTCCAAGATTGACATGCTGACCACAGAGTATGAGCTTTTCAGAATGAAGGATAACGAATCCATTTAGGATATGCACACTTGCTTCACATCTATCATCAATGAGTTTCACTCACTGGGAGAGATTATCCCCAGGAAAAAACTCGTTAGGAAGATACTTAGTGTGTTACCTGGTTCCTGGGAAATCAAGGTAAATGCTATCACGAAAGCTGACCATGGACGAACTTGTTGGCAATCTGAAGACTTATGAAATAAAGAAGAAGAAGGACAATGAGAGAAGTGAGCCAAAAAGGGAGAAGAACCTGGTCCCCAAGACGAATAGCAATGACTCATGTGGTGAGAATGATGATATGGCCTACCTGACAAAAAGGTTTCAGAAAATGGTTTGCAGAAATGGAGGCATTCCAAAAGGGGTAGCTCCAGCAAGTGAAATGGTTATGACCTATGTCATAAGTGTGGAAAGACAGGACACTACATCAAGGATTGCCCTCTTTTCAAGCAAGATCAATACAAACACAACACTGAAAACACAGCAAAGAGGAACCAGGTTCTTGATAAAAGATTCAAAATAAAAGACATCGCCGACAATGTTGCGAAACAAGCTCTTGATTGCATAGGGAGACTCTTCCAACGAATCCGGAGAAGATGATAGGCAAGGTGATAGTTCCATGATGGCAGTAGAAAGTAAAACAGCTGATTATGATTCCATTTTTGCTCTAATGGCTAAATCAGATGAGGATGAGGAAGATGACGATGAAGATGAGGTAAACCTTCTAGATGTTCACAGAAATATGAAATCATATTCTCAAAAGAAGCTTATATCCTTGGATAATGTTTTAATTGAAGCATATCACTATCTCATCAATGACAAAAATATGGTAACCACGAAACTAGGAGAAATAGAACACGAGAAAGATAATCTAGTGGTGGTTATAGATGATCTAAAGGAGAAAATTGAGGAACTAAGAAGGTAAAATAGGCCTATGAATACTAAAAAGGGAAAGGAAGTTGCAAGAGAGGCACACCTTAGGATTGAAAATGAGCTAAAATCAGTGAAATCTAGTTTGTGTACTGAGCTTGAGAAAAATAGATAACTTCAGGTAAATCTAGGTAAAGTGAAGAGTAACTTAGAAAAATCTCATACGTGGACCTGGTCCTCTGATGCAATCACTACTATGTATACAAAACAATGGGGAAACGGGAAGGGAATCGGGTTCCAAAGGAAAAAGACTCCCTACCCTCTTAGCAAGTACGTTACTGTGCCTGATAACTGGATCTGCACTCACTGTGGTAACACTGGGCACTTTAAGGAAACCTGTAAGGCCAGATTCAAATCTCAACAGAAAAATAAAGTTTTTGCTGAAAAAGTAACTACTACTAGGAAACCTGGTCCCTCACATAAAAAACGTTTAATGTATGCTTAGACCAAAAGAGCCCCCATTCACCCCTTTCCTAATTACAAGGGACCGAAACTCATTCGCGTTCCTAAGTCTAACCCTTCATTTCCTTGTACAAGGAATAGTGAAAAGGAGCAGTCAATAATGGTACATGGATAACAGCTACTCGAAGCACATGACTGAAGTACAAATGATTTCCTTTCACTGAAGGCCTTACAGGGAGGGAGTGCATCCTTTGGAAATGGAAAGAAGGGACACATTATGGGAGTTGGAAGGACCGGGAAGTCTCTTTCCCACTCTATTAAAAATGTGTACTACGTGAAGGGGTTGAAGTATAGCATGCTGAGTATTTCCTAAATCTTTGACAAGGGTAACAAAAGTGGAATTTTGTATCTAAAATATTCACAGTCACAAATCTTGTGACTGGTGAAGTGATGTTAGTGGCCAAAAGATACAAAAACATCTATGTTTTAACTTTAAGTCCTTGCAAAATGGGGATCTTATCTATCTGAATGTTGTTGATGATAAATGCTAAGCTATGGCACAGAACAAATTGGTCAAGAAGGAGCTGGTTCGTGGTCAGCCCAAGTCAATCTTCAAGGATCACAGGGTGTGTGATGCATGTGTAAAAGGAAAGCAAGTTAGATCCTCCTTCAAGCCCAAAAAATAAGTTAGCATCTCAAGGACACTTGATCTCCTCCATATGGATCTATGTGGACCTACGAGGATGCCAAGTAAAGAAGGAAAGAGGTACATATTTTCGTCATTGTGGAAGACTAATCCATATTTACATGGACCTTATTCCTTAAAACTAAAGATGAGACTCCAACCAACATAAAGAAACCTGGTCCCTCAATCATAATATCTGAAGCAGAAAATAAAATTGTGGATGATGTACATAGAACTCCAGCTTCCAAAGTAAGGAATAGGACACATGGATCAAATCCAGAAGAACCTGGATCCTCTCTTAATGAGATTCAGGTGTCCAACTAGAAGCACAAGAGATCACACCATCTTCAGAATATAATGTCTCATCTTGATTCAGGAATTCAAACCAGATCAGAGGCAAGAAACTCACTTTCCTTCTCAACCTTTCTCTCTAAAATAGAGCCTAAAAATGTCAGGAAACCATTGAAAGATATAGATTGGATTGCAGCTATGCTAGAAGAGCTCCATCAATTTGAGAGGAACAGTGTGTGGAACCTGGTTCCACGAACTGCTAACAGAACTATTATAGGAACTGGGTGGGTATTCAGAAACAAACTTGATAAGTTTTGAAGCATGTTTTTAAACTCGACAAGGCTTTGTATGGGTTAAAGAAGGCTACATGTGCTTGGTATGAAAGGTTATCAAAATTCCTTGTAGAAAATGGCTTTACAATAAGGAAAATCGACAACACTCTTTTTCTAAAGAAACGAGGAAGGAATCTGCTCATTGTGCAGATATATGTTGATGACATCGTCTTTGGAGCAACAGTTGACTCTCTATGTGAAAAATTTGCAAAACTCATGGGAAGTGAGTTTTAAATGAGCATGATGAGTTAATTTAATTTCTTCTTGGGTTTAAAAGTGAAGGAAACTCCCAAGGGGACAATGACAAGTCAACAAAAGTGCACCAATGAGCTGCTGAAGAGATTTGACATGGAAGGATCAAAAATCATTGACACTCCCATTGCCACATCCACTCACCTGGACATGGATGAACCTGGTTCCTCTGTGAATGAGACCATGAATAGAGTTTTCAATCTAGTCTAAAGGAATCTCATTTGAAGGCAGCTAAGAGAATCATAGGATATCTCAAATGGATGCAGGACTTGAGTCTCAACTATCCCTCAGAAGATAACTTTGACTTAATAGGGTATGTCGATGCTGACTATGTAAAAAGAACTTCTGGCATGGTATATTTTCTAGGTTCCTATCTAATCTCATAGGATACAAGGAAGCAAAACTCAGTGGCACTCTCAACCGCATAAGCGGAATATGTAGCAGCACCTTCTTATTATGCTCAATTGGTATGGATCAAACAATAGTAGGAAGACTTTAGAGTGCTCTCTGACAGTGTACCCCTCCTGTGCGACAATACAAGTGAACTCAACATGGCCAAAAATCCAGTTCAAGATAAGAGAACAAAGCACATTGATGTGCGTCATCACTTTCTTATAGACAATGTTGAAAAAGGGCTCATATGTATGAAATTTTGCAGCACAGAGGATTAGATTGCTGATATATTCAATCAAGCCTTGAGCAGGGAACATTTTGAAAGAAATCTCTTGGCACTAGGGTTGATAAAACCCAACTGAAAACTTGGTCCCTCGATGATTGTCTATGAAAGAGATGTACAGGCAAAATAGATAAAACGTGTTTTCTAGCACAGTCTAACTCATCTCTATACCGTTACAGGTAGACACGCATGACGATTATAGAGTAAAGAAGCAGCCAAGGCATTGCACATTGGTCAAAGTATGAGGCTTACATTTGCAAAAACTGTCAAGGAACCTGGTTTCATCAACACAGATTAGTAGTTTCTCTGTACTTTCATGCATAACTTTTAAACGGCTAAAACGGTGCCACGTCATCAATTGTCAGTTTCTTTTCTTTCCTGTTGTTTGAACCCAAACATCTCCCCTCTTTATGAATCAGCCTAACTACCAAATTTCCACCCACTCCTAACCGGTTCCTTACCCCTATTAAATAACCCCTCTCTGTCAATTTCACAACTATCCACATCAAAGAATTTGAGTCTGTTTTAAGCAAAAGTAAAAAGCAAAAGAAGAAGAGGAGACTTGTGAAATATGGAAAGGTTGTCAATAAAAAGGCAGTGCCTCCTGCAAAAGTTGTGAATGTTGATGATAAGCTTGAAGAGGAACCTGTTTCCTTAGTTTTGTAAGTCCTCAAAGAACCCTCATATTCCAAAGGCCAAAAGGGAGTCTTCTATGGTTATAAAGGAGTTGAGGAGGGTTGAGGGTGAAAGCTCTGCTGAAAAAAAGAGTGAGACAGTGTGAGAAATGTCGAGGGTGAAAAATCCAGTGACAATCTAGTTGAAGAGTCTGGTAAGTGTATGGTTGGGAAGTTCATTGACAAAGAGTCATCTGTTGAGAAAGGAAAGAGTGAACGGAAATCAATGAAAAGGAAGGCTGGTGCTAGTGAGGAACCTGGTTCCTCAAAGAAGGTCAAGGTTGATGCAACCGAGGGGTCTGGGAAGGAGAAATTGAAGAAACCAGAAAGTGTTGCGGGATCGTACATTTGCCCCTGACATTATGGATATGGCTGGCATGCGTCAATTGGTGGAAATATGTGAATTTCAACAGTGGACACGCCTATTCACGGGTGATAGTCCCAAAGTGTATGAGGAAGAAGTGTGGAGTTTTTATGCCAACTTCTTTATAGTTGAGGATGATTATATTTGTATGATGGTGAACGGATTTGATTTTGTAATGGACTCTGCTGTGATTGGATCTATTTTAGGAGTGCGTGTTGATATCTAATTTTTCTCTATATAATATTTATATACAAAATACTTTCAAAATAGCATATATATGCATATATAAGCATAGCTAAGTATTTTGGTATTTTTCCTAATTCTTTAAAAGATTTTTTAATCAATTTATTATCCATTTTAGCAGTACAAAAATCAGTAATTATTCCCAAAACTATCAATATTGGTGAATGATTTATTTTATTCTCATATTTATACCAAAATATAATTAAGGTGAGTTTTGTATATTTTTTACAAATTTATTTGGTATTTTAAAAAGCTAAATTGCGTATGATTGCAATTTTAGCCTATTTTAAGATTAATAGCATTTCTGTAATTATAAAATTGGTTCTAACATTTTTAAATTAATATTTATACACTATTAATTGTTTCAGTATTTTTAATTTGCTTTTAAAATCATCTTTACTATTTTTAAAAAATAAAAAGGGGAAAAGTGGTTATTTAAAAGTTAGCCCTATTTCATTTAAATTTTAGCCCAAATTGACCCCTCATGAAACCCCAATTTCAGATCTCAAACCGGACCAGCCCAATTCCTAAATTACCCAACCCCTAACTCATTAATTTTACCCGGCCGGCTCCCTTTTCGATCCAAGTCGTTGATCATTTTGATCAATGGCCGTAATTTCCCATTTCCTTTTTGATTTCCCAAAAACCCCTAACCCTAATCACTTTCACCCAATTAGCCGCTTTTGAATCCCTTCGCCTCTTAAACTCTCTCGAACTCTCCGAGACCCTAGCCTCCTTCTACCCCTTCAACCACCACTCCACCGAAATCCATGGCTTCTCAGGCCATGGATGGTTGGTACTAACTCCCCTCCATCAATAAACCATGGCTATTCGAAGCTTCGAGACCTGAACTTGATGGTTCTCCTTCAGATCCTTCTCAGATCGGTTGATCTATGGCTTCTCCGGCCATTATCCTGGCATATTCAAGACTCAGGAGCCTGGTTCTTGACCTCTGCGACTCAAGATCGGACCTGTTTCCAAGCCTTCCTCATATCAAGGGTTTCTCTAAAACTCTAAGCTATTCAAGATTTTTTCACCGTTATTTGCTTAGATCTATATTGTATCTATTTTTTTTCTTGCCATCTAAAGTATTTTCGGAAAAGTTTCTTTTCAAAATCGTTGCTCTCCGACTTTAGGGTTTCTGAAAGGATTTTTCGGAAAAAATCTTCTTGATTTTTCTTTTTCTTTGCTTTTTGTGTGTTTGTCCATACCTTGCTCGTGTGATTTCTTTTTATTACGCATGTACTGTCTTCTACCTTTTCTTTTCTACTATGCATATTACTCCTATTAATCTTTGCTATGTCACTATATGTGTTTACCGTTAAGTTATTTGATTTTTGTTTAATGGACTCTGTTCATGTTCTTACATGCCTCATCTACTTGTGTTCAAGTTTTTATTATCTCCTTCTTCTGAACTTGTTTAGGTTCCGAGTTTTCTCAAATATGTTTTTCATGATTTTTCTTCCTTTGTCGTTTAAACATGCTATCATATCTGTTTTGTTGAGGCTCTGAAACAAATGGATTGCTTTCTCACCTCCATGTCTGACTCAATTTTGAAACCCTAGGATTTGGGGGTTTTATTTGACGATTTTGGTTTTTTTTTCGAGTTAGGGTTCCACTTTGGGACCCTGGACTCTCAGACTCACTATGAATCTGAAAATTGAACCTATATCTCTTTGCTTATGATTCTAAAATTTTCTTTGATTAGACTCTTTTCTAAATAACTTGACAGTCTCTTCTTGATTCACATATTTGTGTGCTTTATATATGGGAACTCTTCTTTCAAAAAGGTTTTGCCAACTACTAATTGATTATGAATTTCTTTAATGGTGCTTACTTGATTGTTACTGATTTTCCCTAATTGAACCTTTCTTTACCCTTTTCTCGACTTGATTCATTCGAGTAAAAGCATGTAAGTTTTATTTTACCGGTTGATTCCCTTTCCTTTTTTACAAACCGTGTACTATTGGTTTGTTGCCTTAAATAGCTTCTATGTACTTACCCTTTATTATACTGCTAGGAAAATATTTTTTTCAAATATTTTTCCTTAATCGTTTTACCCGTTTGAAATCAGAATCCCTTAACTAAAGGGAGACTGATTACAATGTTATTTCCTTACGTTTTTCTTACTTATTTGCTGCACTATAAAAGGGGCTCGACCCTTCTGCATTGAAACAACTTTTACAAACTTTACAACTTTAGAACTTTGAATTTCTGAATCCTAAAGTTCAACACTCATACTCTCACATACATACTCTCAATCACAATACTCTTTCAATCCTTTACTCTCTTCTGAGACTTGTCTTACTGCTTTGCTTGCAACTTGGCTTTTCAAGACTGCTGTTTTACTTGTTTGTTTTCCCTGAAACTGGTATGTCTCAATTTTGATTTCAGCTCCTTCCCTATGTGTTTACTTTACAGTTGCCATATTCCTGTCTACTTTGCTGCTCATGTTCTGTATTAAACATGTTACTTTCTTTTATGTTTACTGCTTGTTATAAAATCCCCATTCCCTTCTATGTGCTGAGTTAAAGTTCATGGCCTGGCAGTATCCAAATTACTGCCCAGGTCTGAACCTGACCTTTAATGGGTCCTAACTGCCAAATTTAGCTAACAGGCTAGTCATGGGTATGCTAGCATCCTAATTGCTGGGCATGACCATTAGTCTGTCATGGCCTTCCCTAATTCCCCATCTATGGAACTTACACTTACACTTAGACTTTAAGTTCTACCCCCTCCTATGAGCCTTGCCTTGGGAACCTTGAGTTCCCTATGAACTTGGACATTTGAGGGCTGGCCCTTCCACACTGCACTATAATCTGATCCTGCAAATGTATTTGGGTATACGCACTGCCTAGGGTTCATGAAGCCCCTTGGAACTTTGACACACCCAAAAGATGAGGAAGGCTTTGGAAATCTGATCTTTGGAAGGTTGTTTATCTTATATTGTTAGACCTTGTGTCTGAATTAGGCTGTTTGGTTATAGCTTGAATTTCTGATGTAATTTTTTTTATCTTTATTGGTTCTATCGGGTCTGTAATAATTTGTAATAACTATGGAGTTATAGTGAAAAGGGAGAGTCATTTATGTATGCATATGGGTAGACAGCATGCTCATAGGGATTACTATTTACAAATTATGCATTCATGTGTAACATATAGCACTCCTGCCTATAAGTTTCTGCATATAGAAATCATGTATAAGTTTTTGCGCGTACACATTTAGAAATCCTGCCTATAAGTTATGTATTACACGTACAAATCCTGCCTATAAGATTGTTTCATTACTAGAAAACATGCCTATAAGTTTCTGCATATAGAAATCATGCTTATAGTTTCGTTTCTGCACCTATGGATATACATCTGTCATTAGGCAGATAATCATAGGTTTAATAATAATCAACTTCATTCTAGATACCATGCGTAAAGGACTGCTGCACTCACGTAGTCGTCTTGAAACCAACAACGCTTAGAAATCATTCCTATAGGATGTAATCTGTTGATCAGTTTCGTCTATTTCACCTATGAGTTTAAAATCAGTATCAAGATCATTTAAAATCTGCAGAGCTTTGTTTATTAAACCAGTAACCTTTATTTAAAATTAGTGCACCTTCTGCATCGTTAGATAACATGCTTATAGGCCTCATCTAGGCAAACCAGTAGGTAATTAATCAACAGCGTCAGTCCCTAATAAACTACAACTAGACAAGGCCTAATTCGGACTTCTCATATGAGAAATATGTGATAAAGCAGCTTGTCTTAACGCTTTAAATTTAATTCAGACTATAACCAGTATTTGAATAATTTGCTTCTTTAAGTGAGGAGACTTATTTGAGTCTTTAATCTGCTATGTGTTTCCCCTAACTGCATTATGTGTTTTGTTTGTCGCCTTAGACTTTTATCCTTTTAAACTCTAAAAAAAAGAGCCCCCCAACTCCTTCCCCTTTTAGGATTAGTAGTCCCAAATGCCTCCGAGACTGATAGGATTGGGGCGGGTAGTAGCTTGCAATAAGTAACGAGACCATTCCACGATTTAGTACCTTAACGGGGTGGGAAAGGGTAGACATGGATATGATGATCACGCGATAACACCACGTGTATAAATGGTTACCGGGTGTCGTGGGGTGATCCATGTTATTTATAAAACTACGACCCCCTCCCTCTTTATGTGTTTACTTCTTTTTCTTTTTTTCATAATTTTTAAAACTGTCGGCTTTTCAGTTCTTTCGAACCCCGTCTTTTACTTTAATCATTTAAAATCTCTTTTAGTCATTTAATTCGCAGTACTGTTTCCTTTTCCAAATTCCCTCCCCATTTCATTCCTTTGTTTGATTATTTGTACCAATTATTTGACCCCCATTTTTCTGCACTTGTATATTCTTTAAATAATTATGAAATCGCCTATTCCCAAACTTTAGCATGTTTATTTATCTTTTACACTTCCCTTTGTTCGCAATCATTATGCGAAAGCTGTCTTGCATGTTTATTTCTTGTTACATTTAAAGTCACAATTGTAGCATGGTCGGGAACCACACTAGTGGATCTTAGGGGGTGCCTAACACCTTCCCCCCGAGATAATTTCAAGCCATTACCCATTCTCTGGTTCTTCTTCTCTTTTAATTTCTTAGTGTCCTAATGAACTTAATCATTAAGTGGTGACTCTTCTAAATCTCAAACCCAATTCCCAAAAGGAAAAGAGTTGTCTGCCCAAATGTCATAAACCCGATTTCGCCTTAGAAAAAAGGGGGCATCGACAGCATGGAGACGCTGCTGGGGATTTTCTTTAGGATTTTATCATTTCATGTTACTTGTGACTTTACTCCTTCTTTATTGCCTTTATTTAATGTCTTTATCTCTTTTCTACTATGAAACTGACTTGGCTCTTTGTTTCTTTTCTTTAATGCTTTCTTTTACCGCTTTCCTTTAATATTGTTGTAATTATGAGCAATTATTGTAATTATTACTTTATGAACGTGCAAATACGTGACAACTTGTTTCATTCTTATAATTGCATATTCAAAATCATATTCCACTCGTGCCAAACAAAATACCATAGCAATGCTTCTAATGAGTGGTTGTGCCCTTCCGATATTATCACCCCCTAAATTTAGTAAAGGCGTATTTGCGGTAAAACTAGTCGATCAACAGTGCAGTCGACGGTTCTGTACCTTTCCTCTTGAGTTTTCCGCTCAAGGGTACCAGTCTAGAACCCCATATAAACCTTACTCTGTTCAATTATGCATGCAACACTGTCAAACCTAGCCGAGTCAGTTATGTTGTCCGCATAATGACTCTTTAAGATAGCCTTGTCCAAAGTCCACTTGGTTTCCTTGGAACCCACATGGACATTACCACATCTATGCATTTATTTGGAGAACTAAATGCTGCTCATGCCAATTATTGATATTTAAATAGTCGAGTCCGGCGGGGGTAAGGGTCTAACACTTTGTTTTGCAGAAAATGAGGCACGAAGTCCCCAGATTCGGCATGGTAATCAACATCCACCCAAGGTTGAAAAGCTGGTGGGAAGACCTTCACTCTAGTGATCAGACCCTCGTCCACAAATATTTGGGAAATTTGCCTTCTCTTCTGTAAATCCAACTCGACAACAAAATCATAGAGGCTGTAACTCTATTCTGGGAGGGCGATAGGTTTGTGTTCCACTTCGGGGACATTTAAATAACACCTCTACTTGAGGAAATAGGAGGACTAGCTGGTATCCCCTAGGAGACTCCAGGTTTGCTTATGCAAAAAAATCGTAAGGGTAGGGGTTTTCTCAAAATGATGGGACTAAAGAAGAACACAGACTTGACCTACTTGAAGGATTCCTACATTCCTTTCGACTGTCTGTACAAGATATACGGCCATAGAAAGTCCTACCGCACTTACCCAGATGAATTCGCCCTCACATCATTGGGGCATATCCACAGAAGAGTCTTCGTCTTTATATTCTGCTCTTTGGGGATGATAGTATTTCCTATGAAGAAGGCTAGGATCCATACCAGACTGGCCATGGTCACCAAGACTTTAATGGAAGGAATTGGCGGGCAGCCTTTTAGCATAGTACCTATGATTGTTGCGAAGATATACCGAGCCCTGGGAAATTGTCAATGAGGGGCCAAACACTTTGAGGGTTGTAACTTACTGCTCCAACTCTAGCTCATGGGGAACCTCCAAAGGGGTGAATATCGGCAAGAGATTCTGCACAAAGACTGGGATGATCATATCGCCTTCAATCAGCCAAGGCGAATGAACTATATGCCTAACATGTTTGCCCAACCGGAAGATGCCAAAGGGTGGGTAGAGTTTTTCGAAAATCTGAAAGAGGACCAAGTGCAATGGATGTTGGAATGGTTCCCTACTAAAGAGCTCATTGTCCGATCTCGGGATGCATCGTTTCTTATACGCATCGGTCTGAGAGGAACTTATCCTTATGTCCCTCTCCGAGTCATGAGGCAGGCAGGAAGAAAGCAGGTTATACCAAGGGTCGACAAAATGAGTCACTCTAGGGCCGACTTTCAAGATGACGATAGTCCATACAAGTGTCAAGCTCATCATATGTGGCACTGCAAAATCGTCTTGGGAAAGGATTCCATAGAACCAAATAGGTACCACGCTGGTGTTGATACCCAATTTTTCCCCAAGTATTTTTTATACCCAAAATACTTCCAAAATAGTATCTTTGTGCATATATAAGCACACCTAAGAGTTTTAGTATTTTTAACGATTTTTTAAACCAATTTATTGCCTATTTTAATACAACAAAATCCAATAATTATTTCCAAAATTATCATTTTGGTGAATAACCTATTTTATTCTCATATTTATACCAAAATATAATTAAGATAATTTTTGCATATTTTTACAAATTTGTTTGGTATTTTTAAAGCTAAATTGCATATAATTGCAATTATAGCCTATCTCCTAATTTATAGCATTTTATGTTTATAAAATTAATACAACCTTTTATAAATTAATATTTATATAATATTCATTTACCCAGTACTCTTAATTTGCTTTTAGAATTTGTATTACTATTTTATAAAAAAAAATTAAAAGGGAAAATTGGCTATTTACGATTTGGCCTCAATTGTAGCCAATTTGGCAACCCCATTCAGCCCCAAATTCAAGCCCAAACTGCCAAGCCCAATTACAATTTAACCCGACCCCTAATCCACTTATCCAATCCGCCTGATTCCCCATTCAATCTAGGCCGTTGATCTAAATGATCAACGGCCACATTTCATTCTTTCCTTTTTAATTAACCAACCCCACCCTAACCCTAGCCATTTCTCACCAAATGCCGCCCTTGAATTCCTCTTCTCTATCAACTCTCTCTGAAGCCCTCATGAACCCTAGCCGTCTCCTTTCAATCCCGCCCTAATCCATGGCCTCCCATGGCCATTGGAGATGTGTAATGGCCTCCTGTGGCTCCTGGGTGTTCACTTCTATGGTTTCACGGCCAAATCTCGAAGGAAGTTGGTCCAGCCGTTGCCTGACTTCCATTCATGACCTTTCTCCTGCCATCCCTGACTTTTCTCCGGCCAGTCATGGCCGTTCGAGTCAGATCCTTGACGCTTCTGGTTAGATCGTTAATTTCCAAGGCCTTTCTCACCTTTCTCGGTTCTTTGAAACCCTAATCTTTGGGATCTTTTGATTTTTTTTTTTGGATCTGCTTTAGATCTGTACTTGCCATGAACGTTTAAATGTTTTTCTCAAAATGTCTTCAACTTTTCTTGCAAAAATGACCCTTCATTAGGGTTTTCTTTTAAGTATTTCAACAGACCTCTAATTTTAACATGTTTATGACTTGGCTATGATTTGCTCATGTTATTCTTCTATCTGTTTCAGCATGTTAAAAACCCTAATTCCTTTTAGTTTATCCGAGTTCTAAAATTTATTTGTTTAAACGTGCATATGTTCTTTGTTGCTGACTCTCTCTTCCTCGTTTAATTTGTTTAATTTTTAGTTCTTACCATCTTGCAAAACCTGGTTACTGTTAAAAGCCCTAATTTAAAAAAAAAAAAAATTTTCTCACTCATTACTACTCTGATACCTTTACTTGCTTCTATGTTTTTCTTCACAGTTGGTTTTATGTGACTACTTGACCTACTTGACTATCGTGCTTCGAATGTTTTCTTGCTGCTGAATGCTAGTTTGCCCCTACTGCTATTGTATGTTTTTGTTGCTTCTTTTCATCAACATGTTTAACTCTGCATGCTTGTCCATCCCTTGCTATTTATATGGTGAAGTACAGAATCATGTTCATTTCTTGATTGATCTTGATTTCCTTTGATCTTGTGACTGATTGCAAATGCTTTTCTTTTACGCCCCCTAATTTCACTCGCCTGTTTAAAATTAATTGATTCTATAATGTTTTACCTTGCTGAATCATTTCCCAAAATAAGCCTATTTCGTACTTAGACTTGATTATTTACTTCATGCTTTTACTACCCTTTTTATGGCAATAATCAATCTGCCCCCAAACTGATTTTCTTTCCTTAATTAGGCCTGCTGCTACCCGTTAAGCAGTGTTTTCTTAATTAAAGGGGAATCACTTGGGTTAATTGATTCTGAATAGTGATTGTTTCCATGTTTGTGTTTAAATTTTACTTATTACCTTATTTCTCACTCGTTTTCAAAAACTATAAATACCCTACTCTCTTTTCTTTGAACAAGACGAACAACTTGAGTTCAAAATACCCTCTTACACTTAAAACTCTCTCTTTCTTTACTGCTACTTGTGTTGTTGCTTTGTGTAGCTGGCTGAAAGCCAAGGCTAGACTGAGGACTCTTGTTTGCTCTACTTTTTCTACACTTTTCTTCTCTACTGGTATGTCCTAATTAATTTTCAAGCCTCAACAACAACATGTTTTTCTTTCCTGTATAATTCTGCCCATGTTTCTGCAGTCTAGATAAGTTACTAGCATGCTATAATGTATTCCCTTTCCTTTGTAAATTAATGCTCATCTATGTGTGTATCTGTCAGTCGTTTGTTATTTCCTTGCTACCTTATGGATCCCAAACCCTCATATACCCCTTATACGCTTAAGTTATGGTTCTGAAACATGGCAATATTTGAAGTTATTGTCCATGGATATGAACTGGACCCTTTGTGCCCTAAGCTTTGTCAATTTCCCATCCTTATTCCCTTATTGTGTGTGCTGAGTAACAACTTTGGCCTGACAATATTTCTAGTTATTGCTCAAGCCATTTCTTGACCTCCAGTAGGTCTTTACTCTCTAAATGTTTGACCAATAGGTTTGGTCAGGGGTGTGCCAGTCTACTTCATGGCTGGGCATGACCACTAGCCTGCATGGGTATCCCCTACCCCTTTTATTTCACTTGCACTCACTCTTAGAACTTAGGTTCTGCCCCTCTTGTGTGAGCCTTGCCTTGGGACCCTTGAGATCCCTCTGAACTTAGACACACAAGGTCTGGCCCTTCCACACTACACAACTCAATTTTTGATTAACATCTTGGGTGTATGCACTGCCTGGGGTTCCTGAAATCCTTTGGATCTCTGAAACACCCCAGATGAGAGAAGGCTTGGAAATCTGGATCTCGGAAGTTGGCTCAATCTCACATTATTAGGCTTTAAGTCTGAATTAGGCTGCTTGTATATAGCTGAGGATTTCTGATATATTTTCTAATTCCAGTTTTTATTTCTTTTGGGTTGTAATAACTTGTATAAACTCGGGGATTTACTAAAAGGGGGAGGGGGTTTATTTTTATGCACTAAGGGTAGAAATCATGCCTATAGGTTTAGCTCTTAATTTTATGAAAATTCACACATAGAAGTCATGCCTATAGGATTCACTCCTAATTTCTGCAACTCACACCTAGAAATCATGCCTATAGGATTAGCTCTTAATTTTCTGCAAACTCACGCATAGAAATCATGCCTATAGGATTCACTCTTAATTTCTGCAACTCATACCTAGAAATCATGCCTATAGGATTAGCTCTTAATTTTCTGCAAACTCCCACATAGAAATCATGCCTATATGATTAACTCTTAATTTTTTGCAAACTCAGACATAGATATCATGCCTATAGGGTTAACTTCTAATGGTTCTACAAATTCATTTAAATACTGTCTATAGACTACTGCATTTCTTCACATATAAGCATCATTAGGCAAACAGTTCGTAGGTTCAATAATAAAGGCTGCATATAGATGCCATGTTCATAGGACCTTTTGCTAACGTCTAAAAAGGTGTCCAAATCAGTAAACGTGTAGAAATCATGCTTATAGGAAATCTCGAATCTGAAACAAAGTAATATTAACTACTGAACTAGTATTATTCTATTAAAACTAGTAACCTCTTCTCTATAATCAGTTTGCGTCTTTCTAAAATCAGTAGATATCACGCCTAGTTCTAACCAACACTTAGACAAAGGGATTAATTAATCAACCAGAACGGTTTTAGTCAACTGCATTCGAGTAAGTCTAATGTAGACTTTTCGTCTAAAAATATGCGTTGAACTAGTCTGCTCGTTGCTTTATTTAATTAAGACCAAATCATTACGTGTAAGACATGCTAAACTCTATGACTTTTTGCTGATTTATGGAGGCGTATATGAGCCCTGTTTGCTTGTCTGTTTCCCCCTATTTGCATTACGTGTTTTTGATTGACGCCTTAGCATTTTGTCCTTTAAAAACTTCTAAAAGACCCAAATCCCTCTCCCTTTAGGATTAGTAGTCTATTTGCCTCCGGGACTGATAGGAATGGGACGGGTAATAGAATGCAATAAGTAACGATACTATTCCGTGCTTTAATACCTTAAAGAGGTGGGAAAGGGTATACATGGAGATGATGATCACACGATAACACTAGGCGTACAATTGGGTTCTGGTGTTGTGTGGATGATCCATGTGATATATAAACCTAGGACCCCCTCCCTATTTATTAGTTTGTTATTTTTTTCAGAATTTTAAAAGCTGTTCAGTTTTCAACTTCTCTTCTTTTACTTCAATTCTTTGCACTTATCATGAAAAATATCTCTTGTATTTGTGTGAATTTTAGTATTTCTTCTCCCTAAATTTCCGCCTCTTTCACTTCTTTTAAGCTACTTGCATCAATTATTTGACCCCCTTCCCCTTTACTCGTATATCCTTTCTTTAACTATAAAACTACTTTCTTCCAAATTTCAGCACTTTTAAGACCTTTTTTGTGATTTTATTTGCAACCGTTATGTGAAGTTTCCTCGTATTTGCAATGCTTGTCTACTTGTTGTATGAATTTGAAGTCACAATTGTAGCATGGGCGGGAACCACACTAGTGGATCTTGAGGGGTGCCTAACATCTTCCCCTCGAGATAATTTCTAGCCCTTACCCAAACTCTGGTTTTTTATCTTAAATCCCTTCTTAAAGTGTCCTAATGCACTATAATCATTAGGTGGCGACTCTCCAAATCCAAAACCCAATCCCAAACGGGAATAGAGCTATCTTTTCTAAATGTCGTAAACCCAATTTCTCGCTCTCTAAAGGGAGGGAAAGAGGGGGCGTCGACAGCATGGCAACTCCGCTGGGGATTCCTTAGGCTTTTACCATTTCATGCTATATGTGACTTTATTGCTTTCTTTTATTGCTTTTGTTTAATGCCTTTATTTGAAACTGACTTGTTTCTTTTGTTTCTTTTTCTTTAATTACTTTCGTTTACCGCTTTTCCCGTCAATGTTGTTGTAATTTTGAGCAATTATGGTAAACTTTATTATATGAACGTAAAAATACATGTCAATTTGTTTCATTCTTGTAAACTGCATCTTCAACATCATATTCCACTCGTGCCAAACAAATACTATAGCAACGCTTATAATGAGTAGTTGCGCTCTTCCAATACTATCACCCCCTAAATTTGGCAAAGACATATTTGCGGTAAAACTAGTCGATCAGCGGTGCAGTCGGCGGTTTCGTGCCTTTCTCTCTTGAGTTGTCCGCTCAAGGGTACCTGTCTAATATCTCAATAGAAACCTTACTCTGTTTAAATTGTACATGCATCACGGTCAAACCTAGCCGAGTCAGTTATGTTGTCCACATAATGACTCATTAAGATAGCCTTGTCCAAAGTCCACCGGGTTTCCTTGAAATCCAAATGGAAACCTCCATGTTCTGTGCATTTATTTGGAGAACTAAAGTGCTTGCTATGCTAATTAATGGTTTAAATAGTCGAGTTCGGTGGGGGTAAGGGCCTAACGCTTTATTTTGCAGAAAATGAGGCACAAAGTCCCCAGATTTGGCATGGTAACCAACATTCATCCAAGAATGCTGAATTGGTGGAAAGACCTACACTCTAGTGATCAGACACTCGTCCGCAAGTACTTAGGGAATTTGCCTTCTCTTCTAGAGATTCAGCCTAACAACAGAATCATAGAGGTTGCGACATTGTTCTGGGATAGTGACAAGTCGTGTTCCACTTCGGGGACCTTGAAATGACTCATTTACTTGAAGAAATAAGAGGTCTAGCTGGTATTCCTTGGGAGACTCCGGGTTTTCTTATGCCAGAGAATCGCAAAGGAAGGGGTTTCCTTAAGATGATGGGACCAAAGAAGAACCCAGACTTGACATGTTTGAAAGACTCTTACATTCCATTAGACTATCTATATGAGAGGTACGACCATAGCAAGTCATACCGTACCTATTCAGATGAGTTCGCCATTACCTCATTGGGGTATGTCCATAGAAGGGTCTTCGTTTTTATGTTTTGCTTTTTGGGAATGATGGTGTTCCCTATGAAGAAGGCTAGGATCCACACCAGACGTGCCATGGTAACCAAGACTTTGATGGAAGGAATTGGAGGGCAGACCTTCAGCATAGTGCCTATGATCATCGCTGAGATATACCGTGCCTTGAACAACTGTCAGCAACAGGACAATCATTTTGAGGGTTGCAACTTATTACTTCAGCTCTGGCTCATGGAACACCTCCAGAAAGGGGAATACCGACAAGAGATCCTATGCAGAGATGGGGATGATCACATCGCCTTCCACCATCCAAGGCGTATGAACTATATGCCTAAAATGTTCACTCAGCCAGAGGATGCCAGAGTATGGGTAGAATAATTCGAAAATTTGAAAGAAGACCAGGTACAATGGATGGTCGAGTGGTTCCCCACGGATGAATTCATTGTTCGATCCCGAGATGCACCATTTCTCATACTAATTGGTTTGAGAGGAACTTATCCCTACATTCCTCTCCGATCCATGAGGCAGGCTGGAAAAAAGCAAATCATACCAAGGGTCGACAAAATGAGTCACTTCAGGGCTGGTTTCTAGGATGATGATAGCCCTCACAAGTGCGAAGCTCAACATTTGTGGCACTACAAGCTCATTTTGGGAAAAGAATCTATTGAGCCAGATAGGTATCACGCTGGTTGTGTGCCGCACTATTTGGGTTGGTTGGAGGACAATGGCATGGGTTAGCCCGGGTTCGTTCGAGGTCACAGAGTTATCGACGAGCATACTGAAGCACGGGTTAAGTATAATCAACTACACAAGAGAATTCAAGAATGTGAAAATGAGCACCGGGAAATACAAGAAGCCCATCAAAAGTTGATCGAGGAGTGGAAAGATATGGCTGTCAGCGCTAACAAGCGACTAGGGTATTTGGAGCGGGGTCTAGTAGAGCTGGAAGGGAGGTTCATCAAGAGAATTGAAGATTGTCAAAATGCTGAAGGAAATGCAGGCGGACATCTGGCCCGAGCTTATTTGCTGCTAGGACTACGCGAGCTAGTGAAGCTGTTCGAGGGAGACGAATATGCCAAATCTGGGGAAGGTCCTTCCGGGACCAAGTAGTTAGGAGTCATTATTTATTTTAATGTAATAAGGCCAATGGCCAATAGTGACATTTACTTTCTATTATTTAGAGTCATTTTGGATTCGTCTTATTTTTGTCAATAAAATGAAGCATTTAGCATTATAAGTTCTCCAAAACTATTTGTCGCTAGGCCAACCTCGGGCATAACGAGGCACCAAAGCTAGGACGCGATTTACATTTTCGCACAATGTGTTTAAATACTGCAATATTTTTCCTCATAACCCGCACTAACTTGCTACCTTTTGTTTTTCTTTTATTTTTATTCCCCTCCCCAAAGGTTAGTTCGTGCATTCTGGCACCATCGTCATATTCCACAAGATCCAAGGGCCCTATACCTCCTCCTCCTCCGAGTCCTATACGGAACAAGAACAAAGGTATAATGGGAGATCCAAGCACCAGAAAGGAGATCGAGATTCCTCAGGGTATCCTGGTTGCTAAGGAAACTACTACCCAAATGAGCAAAAACTGTTGAAATTCTGAGAAGAGCTGGATCAGGTCCAGAATCTGGCAAACCTGTCATTTTCTCTCACCGCTCCTGATGTCAACACCCAGAATCCCGCACCTCCAAAAAATACCCCACAACCACATATACAACCCACTCATGCTCAACACTGCAACACATACCACACTCCCAACAACACTCCACTACTTATTCCCCAGCCACTGAACAGCACAAATGACCATCTCCACAACACTCCTATTTATGTGGATTATGTACCCCACTACGCTCAACCAATCTCAAATGCACCTGCGTCTGAGGACAAAGACTCCTTTATCAGGAACTTGGCGGCGGAACTCAAGAAATTAACCAGCCGAGTTCAGGGCGTGGAAGGTAATAAAGGTATCAAAGGGTTAAATTATGAAGACCTCTGCATTCAGCCAGATGTTGAATTTCCGTAGGAGTACAAACCTCCCAAGTTCAAAATGTTTGATGGAACAGCAGATCCTAAAGTCCACCTGAGGACATATTACGATAAGCTGGTTGGCGTCGGAAAGGATGAGAAGATCTGTATGAAGCTCTTCATGAAAAGCCTGAAGGGAGATGCTTTATCCTGGTACATCAGCCAGGACCCAAAGAAATGGACGAGCTGGGTAGGCATGGCATTGGATTTTATGGATAGATTTCGATTCAATACAGAGAATGCACCGGATGTATTCTACATACAGAATTTAAAGAAGAAGCCCACCGAAACATTCCGCGAGTATGCTACTCGTTGGAGGTCATAAGCTGCAAAGGTCAAGCTGGCCCTAGAAGAAGAACAAATGAATAGATTCTTCATCCGAGCTCAGGATCCTCAATATTATGAGAGATTGATGCTGATTGAGACTCAGAAGTTCTCCGATATCATAAAACTTGGAGAAAGAATGGAAGAGGGCATTAAGAATGGTATGGTTACAAATCTTGAAGCATTGCAGGCCACCAATAAGGCTTTACAGTCTGGTGGCACGTCCAAAAAGAAGGATGTGAGTGCCGTAATGGTCACACAGGGAACCAAATCACCACCAAAATACCACGCCTACCCATCACCTCCACTTACATATCAGCCCATTCTGTAATTACCAAGCACCCACACCCTCTTATCCACCTCCCATTTACCAATCCTCTCCACCTCTCACATATCAACCCACATCACCCAAATACTCTCAACCAGCACCTGTTTATCAAGCTTATAACGCTCAACCCTCTCACTACCAATCACCTCCCACCCGTCAAAATTTCTGTAGATACAGGCCAAATTTTGACCGCAAACCTCCCAGATAATACACAGCCATCGCTGAACCAATTGATCAGCTATACGAGAGACTTAAAGCTGCAGGTTACGTTGCTCATATCCCAGCCAAAACTCCAGAAAATCCCTCCTAGTGGGTCAACCCCAATAAGACCTGTGCGTATCATTCCGGCATGAAGGGACACACCCTTGACGAGTGCCGCTCATTGAAGGACAAGATTCAAACCCTGATCGACAATAAGGTCATAGTAGTAAATGAGCATGCTCCTAATGTTCGTAACAACCCTCTGCCTGACCACAAAGGTGGAGACATTCACATGATCGAGATCGAAGATGATTGGGACCCCAAAGGGTCGATAGGTTTGATTGTTGAGGGGGGTGAACCAAAGAAACCGGCGGTCACACTTAACCCAATTATTTTGCAGAATCAACCCTCCAGGGACGATGAAGTAAACATGTCTATACCTCTCGAGTTTGAAGCACCTCCTTCTACAAAGGCGCCCGGGCCAATTGAGGTTGAATTTGGAGTTCCAAAAGCACCTGCACCCTTTGAAGTTGTTGTGCTACCACCAAGGGTACCTATTCCTATGACAATGTCAGACATAACACCGTTCCACTCAAATGTCATACCATGGGATTACACTGCTGAATCTAGGAGGAAAGGAAAGACCAAGATAGGAGAAACAATTGCCGCGCAAAGAATGACCAGAACAGGGAGGGTTTACACCACAGAACACTTAGCTAAATCCAATAAGCAAGCCCCAGGATGGCCTATTGAAATTGGGCCCGACAATATTTGGATAAAAATACAAGCTAAGGAATACTCGGTCGCTGAGCAGTTGAACAAAACACCAGCACAGATCTCTATCCTAGCTCTTCTACAGAGCTCTGACGCTCACAAAAATGCCCTAATAAAGATACTAAGCGAAGCTTATGTGCCCATCAATATAACCGGAGGTGAAATGGCAAATATGGTAGGGCAAGTGCTGGAGAGCCATAAAATCACCTTCCATGAAGATGAGCTGCCGCCGGAAGGATTGAGCCACAACAGGGCATTGCACATCACCGTGCAATGCAAAGATTATTTCATCACTAGAGTCCTGATTGATGGAGGATCCAGCCTCAACATCTGTCCACTTATAACTCTCAGAACTTTAGGAAAAGGCCTACACGAGATCAAAGATGGGGCAATCAATGTCAAAGCCTTCGACGGGTCCCGGAGATCTACTATTGGAGAAATCATCCTATGCTTACAAATGGAGCTAACATGGTTCAACGTCGACTTTCAAGTCATAGACGTCCCGGCGTCCTACAACCTGCTATTAGGACAGCCCTGGATCCACGTTGCTGGAGCCATAGCATCGACCCTGCATCAGGCGGTGAAGTTCGAATGGAATCACCAGGAGGTGATTATTCATAGCGATGGTAGTAACCCCATATATGGTCGCCAGACCATCCCAATGATTGGAGGCAGAAGGAGAATAGGTGGAGAAACATACCACCACATCGAAAAGGTCAACACTATAAATAAGGATAAGTGGTGGGACAACAAGATCGAAAGTATCCTGAATTGGTGTGGGTACGAGCATGGAAAGGGACTCGGTAAAAGTCTCCAGGGGATCACTAAGCCCATCAAACTAAAGAAGCATGGTACTACATTTGGCTTAGGGTACGGTTATACTTGGGAAGAATTCCAGAGCTGGTCGCCACCATGGCACGTCCCTACTATCCATTGGAACTTCCAATACCTAGCCTAGAACAAACCTTCCAACCGACAGATACGATATATGGATCAGAGGAAGACGAAGCATTGGAAGCCATGAAGAATCTGTTTCTGGAGGATGACGATATGGACTGTTGTGTTCTTTTCGAGGAGGAAGGGGAGGAAGGCCATTCCATACAAGCTGTGAATCGAGGAGACCGCCTCAGTAATTGGTCAGTTAGAACCGTCAGGGCCCGGAAGGCTTCGGGCATTAAGATTACTTACTTTGATGATGAACCAAAGATTGTGACTTGCAACGAAACAACGCAACAAAAGGACACAGACTCAGAAGAAGATGAAATACCTGAAGAGGTCGTCACAGAAGTTGAGAATTTTGAGAATAGACCTAAGTCTAACCTGGAGGAAACTGAGGTCATTAATTTGGGAGATACGGAAAATGTCAAAGAAACTCGCATCAGTGTTCACCTGTCGCCATCAGAAAAGGAAGAATATACAAAATTTTTAAGGGAATATGAGGACATATTCGCCTGGTCGTATGATGATATGACTGGTCTCAGCACGTCCATTGTAGCTCATAAACTGCCAATAGATCCAACATGTCCGCCGGTAAAACAAAAGCTCAGGAAATTCAAACCCGACATGAGTTTGAAAATCAAGGAAGAGGTTACTAAGCAAGTCAAAGCCAAGGTTCTCAGAGTAGTGGAATATCTAACATGGTTAGCCAACATCGTGCCAGTACCAAAGAAGGATGGGAAGGTTAGAATCTGTGTCGACTATCGGGATCTTAACCGGGCCAGTCCCAAAGACGACTTCCCCTTGCCAAATATACACATTCTTATCGACAACTGCACCAAACATGAGTTGCAGTCTTTTGTTGATTATTTTGCCGGATATCAATAGATATGGATGGATGAGGAAGATGCAGAGAAAACGGCTTTCATAACGTCGTAGGGAATGTATTATTACAAAATGATGCCATTTGGGTTGAAGAATGTTGGCGCCACCTATATGAGAACCATGACTACCATATTTCACGACATGATACACAAGGAGATCGAGGTATATGTAGACAACGTCATCATCAAGTCCAAGAAAGCCACTGATCATACGGAAGACGTGAGAAAGTTCTTCAATAGACTAAGGAGGTATAATCTGAAATTGAATCCCGCCAAGTGTGCATTCGGGGTTCCTGCTGGAAAGTTATTGGGTTTCATCGTGAGTCGTCGAGGAATAGAATTGGACCCATCAAAAGTCAAAGCCGTTCAAGAATTGCCACCGCTAAAGAACAAGAAGGACGTGATGAGTTTCTCGGGAAGACTCAACTATATCAGCTGGTTCATAGCTCAATCCACGGTCATTTGTGAACCCATCTTCAAAATGCTGAAGAAAGACGCTGCTACTAAATGGACTGACGATTGTCAGAAAGCCTTTGACAGAATCAAGGAATACCTGTCGACACCACCAGTCTTGGTTCCGCTCGAGCCAGGAAGGCCTCTATTGCTTTATCTCGCAGTTTTGGATGGAGCATTCGGTTGTGCTTTGGGACAACATGATGAAACGGGAAGGAAGGAGCAAGCCATCTACTATCTCAGTAAGAAGTTCACCCCGTATGAGGCCCGGTATTCTTTATTGGAGCGTACCTGTTGTGCTCTGACTTGGGTAGCTCAGAAATTGAGGCATTATTTCTGAGCCTACACTACTTATCTCATATCCAAGATGGACCCACTGAAGTATATCTTCCAGAAGCCCATGCCCACAGGCAAGCTTGCCAAGTGGAGAATCTTTCTAAGTGAATTTGACATTATTTACGTGACTCAGAAATCAATCAAGGGCTAATCCATAGCAGATCACCTTGCCGAGAATCCTGTTAGCAGAGAATACGAACCCCTAAAAACAAGTGTCCTTTGTGGGAGAAGATATTGTAGAATCCTACGATGGTTGGAGGTTGTTTTTCGACGGAGCTGCAAATTTCAAAGGAGTTGGCATAGGAGCAATCCTAGTATCAAAAACTGGCCAGCAATGCCTGGTATCCGCCAAGCTCAGGTTCCCTTGCACAAACAATATGGCCGAATATGAAGCCAGCATTCTGGGGCTCAAGATGGCCATTGACCTGAACATTCAGGAGCTGCTAGTGATTAGGGATTCAGACTTGCTCATACATCAGGTTCGAGAAGAATGGGCAACCAATAACTCTAAGATACTCCCCTATTTACATCACATCCAGGAGTTAAGGAAAAGATTCACAAAGACAGAATTTCAGCATGTCCCCAGGGTCCAGAACGAGTTGACACATTAGCTACTTTATCATCCATGATCCAGCATCCAGATACGAATTCCATTGATACCATCCCAATAAAGATTCATGATCAACCAGCTTAATGTGCTTACATTGAGGAAGAAGCGGACGGAAAACCATGGTTCCACGACATCAAGGAGTAATTGACAATAGGAGAATATCCAGAACTTGCCAACGCCACTCAGAAGCGCACACTTCGAAGATTATCCAACAACTTCTTCCATAGAGGGGGAATCCTATATAGGAGGACTCCTGATTTGGGTTTCCTAAGGTGTGTCGAAGCATCCAGATTATTAGACGAAGTGCACGCAGGGGCTTGCGGGCCGCACATGAATGGTTTCGTCTTAGCAAAGAAGATACTCCGAGCAGGGTATTTTTGGATGACCATGGAAACAGACTGTATCCAGTATCTTCACAAGTGCCATCGCTGTCAGATACATGTAGACATGATAAAAGTGCCTCCAAACGATCTTACTGCAACAAGCTCACCTTGGCCATTCGCCGCCTAGGGAATGGATGTCATTGGATCTATCGAGCCTGCCTCATCAAACGGGCACATGTTTATCCTGGTGGCAATTGACTATTTTACTAAACGGGTTGAAGCAACGTCATACAAGATAGCGACTAAGAAAGTTATGGCAGATTTCGTCCGTGACCGTATTGTTTGCCGATTCAGAATTTCGGAATCAATCATCACTGATAATGGTTCCAATCTCAATAGCGAGTTGATGAAAGCAATGTGTGAGACATTCAAGATCAAACACAAAAACTCTACAGCCTACAGGCCTCAGATGAATGGAGCTGTAGAAGCAGCCAACAAGAATATCAAGAAGATACTAAGGAAGATGGTCGAAAGTCACAAACAATGGCATGAGAAGTTGTCATTTGCCTTACTGGGATACCGCACCACAGTCTGCACATCGACCGGAGCAACTCCCTACATGATGGTTTATGGTACAGAGGCGGTCATCCCCGCCGAGGTAGAAATTACCTCCTTGAGGATCATACAAGAAGCAGAGTTGGACGATGCAAAATGGGTAAAGGTCGTTACGAGCAGTTAGCCCTTATAGATGGGAAAAGGATGAATGCACTTTGCCACGATCAGTTGTATCAGAAAAGAATGTCCAGAGCCTTTAACAAAAGAGTTAAGCCAAGGAAGTTTACACCAGGGTAGTTGGTGCTGAAGAAAATATTTCCACATCAAGATGAAGCCAAGGGAAAATTCTCTCCCAACTGGCAAGGTCCGTACATGGTTCACCGGGTTCTAACTGGAGGAGCCCTTATTCTTGCACAAATGGACGGAGAAGTTTGGCCAAAGCTAATTAATGCAGAAGTAGTGAAACGATACTATGTGTAACCACTTATGATTTCTTTAATGATGTAATTTGAACTACGCCTGACCTGATTCCCGTTTAAGAGGGGATACGTAGGCAGGCTTAAGGGTTCGGTCACATTTAATAAAAATTTCCATTTCACCCCCCCCCCTTGCTATTGGAACTGGGGCAGAATTTTGAGGAGGACCCTCAAAATTCCGAAGTTAGTTTTTAGCCACTCACCGCCAGGAATGCCATCTCAGTGAATTGGGGCAGAATTTTGAGGAGGACCCTTAAAATTCCGAAGTTGATTTTTCAGCCATTCAGCAAAGCCGTCAGAAGTGCCAGCCTAGTAAACTGGGGCAGAATGTTGAGGAGGACCCTTAAAATTCCAGAGCAAGAGAGGTTGCAATGTCTTGAACCACGTCATAGTCGTTGGTTCATCTAAAGAAAACTATTTTCCACTTACATTATATTTACTAAATCATGCACAACTATTGTTCAAATTGTTGTTGTTTAGCAACGCTACCCCAACGATACGCAACGCCGGAAGCCAGGGGAAAACGAACTAGCCTTTCCCCTTTTTACAAAACTCACAATTTTCTTTGGATGCAGGCACTCAACTTACAATATGGTTAGGAAAGTTTATGCATATTCCTCAAAAATGCAACTTCTCAAAATCATCACTTGTTCGTAATTGTTATCCGCACACAACCTCCCCGGCAGTCACGATATCGTAATCAGCTATCAGCTAAGAAATCTCACTACTATCCGTCCTTTTATTTTCTTGCATTGCATAAGGCTACCTTTCTGCCTTCCGAGACTAAGCGTTGTCTCCCTCTGCATTTTGCATAAGGCTACCTTTTTTCCTTCCGAGACTAAGCACTGTCTCCATCTACATTATCTGCATTGCATAAGGCTACCTTTCTGCCTTTCGGGACTAAGCACTTCTCCATCTGCATTATCTGCATTGCATAAGGCTACCTTTCTGCCTTTTGGGACTAAGCACTGTCTCCATCTGCATTATCTGCATTACATAAGGCTACCTTTCTTCCTTTCGAGACTAAGCACTTTCTCCATCCTGGATTAGCTGCATAAGGCTACCTTTCTGCCTTCCGAGGTTAAGCTTTACCTCCACTTGCATGGCTGAAATATCGCCACTTTATCTTTCATGCATGGCTGAAATACCGTCACCTCTACTTGCATCGGCTGAAATATCGCCAAACTTTATTTAAATTCTACATCAACTGAAGATCGCCAGTTCATCTCCATCATCATCTATACTTATGCTTTCTGTCGGCTTAAATATCGCCATTTTACTTTTTACATCGACTAAAACATTGCATGCTTTATTTAAATTTTTGTCGGCTGAAATATTGCCATTTACATTTTTTTTTGCATTGGCTGAAACATCGCCTGTTTTATTTAAATTTTTGTCGGCTGAAATATCGCCATTTACATTTTTGCATCTGCTGAAACATCGCCCGTTTTATTTAAATTTTTGTCGGCTGAAATATTGCCATTTACGCTTCTGCATTGGCTGAAATACCACCAAACCTTGCATTTCATGGGCTGAAATATCGCCAAACTGTCCGAGTGCGTCATTGTTCGGAGGCATCATCCTCATAGCCCAAGAACACCATGCCATGGCCCGAGGACCCAACTTTATATCCTGCACATCATTATTCAAAGGCATCATGATTCGGAGGCACCATTATCATAGCCCGAAAACATCATTTCATAGACTGCGAATCCTTTATTTTGCGCTTCATGGCCAGGACATCATGTTCCGAGGACGTCATCCTAACCGTCCAAAGACATCATTCATGGTCTAACGGGAACTTGTATCACGCCCGTATTGCTCACTTGCAGGTACACAGGCTAGCAACGACCATCTCAGCAGGAGCGATTTCGCTCCGGTTCCCGTAGCCGATCAAGTTTCAAAATACCTCTTCCCCCCTAAACATCGTGCCCGTCTCTTTCGAATCGCCATCGGCATCTTCCGTCAATGGTTCCGGAACTACATATGGCCTGATTCCTATAAAACCAGGGATATGTAGGTAGCTCAGAAATCAAAGCTCGATCAAATTCTTTTCAAATCGCCGCTTCCGGTCAAAATTGGCCATCATATCCTTCCCGGGTAAAGAGGGGCAGCTGTTGATACCCAATTTTTCTCCAAATATTTTTTATACCCAAAATACTTCCAAAATAGCATCTTTGTGCATATATAAGCACACCCAAGAGTTTTTGTATTTTTAACGATTTTTTAAACCAATTTATTGCCTATTTTAATACAACAAAATCCAATAATTATTCCCAAAATTATCATTTTGGTGAATAACCAATTTTATTCTCATATTTACACCAAAATATAATTAAGGTAATTTTTTCATATTTTTAAAACTAAATTGCATATAATTGCAATTATAGCCTATCTCGTAATTTATAGTATTTTATGTTTATAAAATTAATCCCAGGTTTTTTAAATTAATATTTATATACTATTCATTTACCCAGTACTCTTAATTTGCTTTTAAAATTTTTATTACTATTTTATAAAAAATTAAAAGGGAAAATCGACTATTTACGATTTGGCCTCAAATGCATTTCAATTATAGCCAATTTGGCAACCTCATTCAGCCCCAAATTCAAGTCCAAATTTCCCAGCCCAATTACAATTTAACCCGACCCCTAACCCACTTATCCAATCCGCTCGATTCCCCATTCAATCTAGGTCGTTGATCTAAATGATCAACGGCCACATTTCATTCTTTCCTTTTTAATTCACCAAATCCCACCTTAACCCTAGCCATTTCTCACCAAATGCCTCCCTTGAATTCCTCTTCTCTCTCAACTCTCTCTAAAGCCCTCATGAACCCTAGTCGTCGCCTTTCAATCCCGCCCTCATCCATGACCTCCCATGGCCATTGGAGATGTGTAATGGCCTCCCGTGGCTCCTGGGTGTTCACTTCTATGGTTTCACAGCCAAATCTCGAAGGAAATTGGTCCAGTCATTGCCCGACTTCCATTCATTGCCCGACTTCCATTCATGACCTTTCTCCGGCCATCCCTGACTTTTCTCCGGCCAGCCATAGCTGTTCGAGTCAGATCCTTGACGTTCCTGGTTAGATCGTTAATTTCCAAGGCCTTTCTCACCTTTCTGGGTTCTTTGAAACCCTAATCTTTGGGATTTTTTTATTTTTTTTCAGATCTTCTTTAGATCTGTACTTGCCATGAACGTTTAAGTGTTTTTCTCGAAAGTTCTTCAACTTTTTTTGCAAAAACGACCCTTCATTAGGGTTTTCTTTTAAGTTTTTCAAAATACCTCTGATTTTAACATGTTTATGATTTGGCTACGATTTGCTCATGTTATTCTTCTATCTGTTTCCGCATTTTAAAAACCCTAGTTCCTTTTAGTTTATCCGAGTTCTGAAATTTGTTTGTTTAAACTTGCATTTGTTCTTTGTTGCAGACTCTCTCTTCCTCATTTAATTTGTTTAATTTTGAGTTCTTACCATCTTGCAAAACCTGGTTACTGTTAAAAGTCCTAATTTTAAAATAAAAAAAAAGTTTTCACACTCATTACTACTCTGAGACCTTTACTTGCTTCTATGTTTTTCTTCACTGTTGGTTTTATGTGACTACTACCGTGCTTCGAATGTTTTCTTACATCTAAATGCTAGTTTAACCCCTACTGCTATTGTATGTTTTTGTTTCTTCTTTTCATTAACATGTTTAACTCTGCATGCTTGTCCATCTGTTGCTATTTATATGGTGAAGTGCAGAATCATGTTCATTTCTTGATTGATCTTGATTTCCTTTGATCTTGTGACTGATTGCAAAAGCTTTTCTTTTACGTGCCCTAATTTCACTCGCCTGTTTAAAATTAATTGATTCTGTAATGTTTTACTTTGCTGAATCCTTTCCCAAAATAAGCCTATTTCGTACTTAGACTTGATTACTTACTTTATTTTTTTACTACCCTTTTTATGGCAATAATCAATCTGCCCCCAAACTGATTTTCTTTCCTTAATTAGGCCTGCTGGTACCCGTTAAGCAGTGTTTCCTTAATTAAAGGGGAATCACTTGGGTTAAATTGATTCTGAATAGTGATTGTTTCTATGTTTGTGTTTAAATTTTACTTATTACCTTATTTCTCACTCGTTATCAAAAACTATAAATACCCTACTCTCTTTTCCTTGAACAAGACGAACAACTTGAGTTCAAAATACCCTCTTACACTTAAAACTCTCTCTTTCTTTACTGCTACTTGTGTTGTTGCTTTGTCTAGCCGGCTGAAAGCCAAGTCTAGATTGAGGACTCTTGTTTGCTCTACTTTTTCTGCACTTTGCTTCTCTACTGGTATGTCCTAATTAATTTTCAAGCCTCAACAACAACATGTTTTTGCTTTCCTGTCTAATTCTGCCCATGTTTCTGTAGTCTAGATAAGTTACTAGCATGCTGTAATGTATTACCTTTCCTTTGTAAATTAATGCTCATCTATGTGTGTACTCTGTCAGTCATTTGTTATTTACTCGCTACCTTATGAATCCTAAACCCTCATATCCCTCTTATACGCTTTAAGTTATGGTTCAGAAACATGGCAATATTTGAACTTATTGTCCATGGATATGAACTGGACCCTTTGTGCCCTAAGCTTTGTCAATTTCCCATCCCTATTCCCTTATTGTGTGTGCTGAGTAATAGCTTTGTCCTGACAATATTTCTAGTTATTGCTCAGGCCATAGCTTGATTTCTAGTAGGTCTTTACTCTCTAAATGTTTGACCAATAGGTTTGGTCAGGGGTGAGCCAGTCTATTTCATGGCTGGGCATGACCACCAGCCTGCCTGGGTATCCCCTACCCCTTTTATTTCACTTGCACTCACTCTTAGAACTTAGGTTCTTTCCCTCTTGTGTGAGCCTTGCCTTGGGACCCTTGAGATCTCTCTGAACTTGGACACAAAAGGGCTGGCCTTTCCACACTGCACAACTCAATTTTTGATTAACATCTTGGGTGTATGCACTGCCTGGGGTTCCTGAAATCCCTTGGATCTCTGAAACACCCCAGATGAGAGAAGGCTTGGAAATCTGGATCTCTGAAGTTGGCTTAATCTCACATTATTAAGCATTAAGTCTGAATTAGGCTGCTCGTATGTAGCTGAGGATTTCTGATATATTTTCTAATTCCAGTTTTTATTTCTTTTGTGTTGTAATAACTTGTATAAACTCGGGGATTTAGTAAAAGGGGGATGGGATTTATTTTTATGCACTAAGGGTAGAAATAATGCCTATAGGATTAGCTCTTAATTTTATGCAAATTCACCCATAGAAGTCATGCCTATAGGATTCATTCCTAATTTCTGCAACTCATACCTAGAAATCATGCCTATAGGATTAGCTCTTAATTTTCTACAAACTCACGCATAGAAATCATGCCTATAGGATTCACTCTCAATTTCTGCAACTCATACCTAGAAATCATGCCTATAGGATTAGCTCTTAATTTTCTGCAAACTCCCACATAGAAATCATGCCTATAGGATTAACTCTTAATTTTTTGCAAACTCAGACATAGATATCATGCCTATAGGGTTAACTTCTAATGGTTCTGCAAATTCATTGAAATACTGTCTATAGACTACTGCATTTCTACACATATAAGCATCATTAGGCAAACAGTTCGTAGGCTTAATAATAAAGGCTGCATATAGATGCCATGTTCATAGGACCTTTGCTAACGTCTAAAAAGGTGTCCAAATCAGTAAACGTGTAGAAAGCATGCTTATAGGAAATCTCAAATCTGAAAGAAAGTAATATTAACTGCTGAACTAGTATTATTCTGTTAAAACTAGTAACCTTCTCTATAATCAGTTTGCGTCTTTCTAAAATTAGTATATATCACGCCTAGTTCTAACCAACACTTATACAAAAGGATTAATTAATCAACTAGATCGGTTTTAGTCAACTGCATTCGAGTAAGCCTAATGTAGACTTTTCATCTAAAAATATGCGTTGAACCAGTCCGCTCGTTGCTTTATTTAATTAAGACCAAATCAGTACGTGTAAGACATGCTAAACTCTATGACTTTTTGCTGATTTATGGAGGCGTATTTGAGTCCTGTTTGCTTGTCTATTTCCCCCTATTTGCATTATGTGTTTTTGATTGACTCCTTAGCATTTTGTCCTTTGAAAACTTCTAAAAGCCCCAAACCCCTCTCCCTTTAGGATTAGTAGTCCAATTCCTCTGGGACTAATAGGATTGGGACGGGTAATAGCATGGAATAAGTAAAGATACTATTCCGTGCTTTAATACCTTAAAGGGGTGGGAAAGGGTAGGCATGGAGATGATGATCACACGATAACACTATGCGTACAATTGGGTACCGGTGTTGTGTGGATGATCCATGTGATATATAAACCTAGGACCCCTCCCTATTTATTAGTTTGTTATTTTTTTCATAATTTTAAAAGCTGTTCAGTTTTCAACTTCTCTTCTTTTACTTCAATTCTTTGCACCTATCATGAAAAATCTCTCTTGTAATTGTCTGAATTTTAGTATTGCTTCTCCCTAAATTTCTGCCTCTTTCACTTCTTTTAAGCTACTTGCATCAATTATTTGACCCCCTTCCCCTTTACTCGTATATCCTTTCTTTAACTATAAAACTACTTTCTTCCAAATTTTAGCACTTTTAAAACCTTTTTTGTGCTTTCATTTGCAACCGTTATGTGAAAGTTTCCTCGTATTTGCAATGCTTGTCTACTTGTTGTATGAATTTGAAGTCACAATTGTAGCATGCCGGGAACCACACTAGTGGATCTTGAGGGGTTCCTAACACCTTCCCCTCGAGATAATTTCTAGCCCTTACCCAAACTTTGGTTTTTTCATCTTAAATCCCTTCTTAAACTGTCCTAATAACACTATAATCATTAGGTGGCGACTCTCCAAATCCAAAACCCAATCCCAAACGGGAATAGAGTTGTCTTTCCTAAATGCTGTCAACCCGATTTCTCGCTCTCTGGAGGGAGGGAAAGAGGGGGCGTCGACAGCTGGTTATACTCCATACTATCTAAGCTAGTTGGAAGATGATCATAGTGGGTTAGGACAACCCGAGTTTGTTCGATGTCACACGGTCATCGACGAGAAGGCTGAAGTATAGGTTAAGTACAACCAATTACGCAAGAGGATTCAGGAATGCGAAAGTGAGCACCAGAAAATTCAAGAAGCCCATCAAAAGCTATTTGAAGAATGGAAAGATATGGCTGTCAGCGCCAACAAGCTACTGGGGCATTTGGAGCGGGGTTTAGTGAAGCTAGAAAGGAAGTTAATCTAGAGGATTGAAAACTGCTAGAATGCTGAGGGAAACGAATGAGGACACTTGGCTAAAGCCTACTTGCTGCTGGGGCTACGTGAGCTGGTGAAGCTGTTCGATGGAGCTAAAGATGTCGAGTCTGGGAAAGGTCCTTTTGGGACCAAGTAGTTAGGGGTCTTTTCTTTGCTTTAAATGTAATAAGGCCAATGGCCATTAGTGACATTTTATTTTCTGCTATTTTAGTGTCATTTTGGGATTCGTCTTACTTTTATCGATAAAATGAGGCATTTAGCATTATAAGTTCTCCAAATCAACTTGTCACTAGGCCTACCTCGTGCACAATGAGGCTCCGAAATTAGGACATGATTTATATTCTTGCACTATGTGTTTAAATATTGCAACGTTTTCTTCTCACGATCATCACTAACTTGTTACCTTGCTTTGTTTTTACTTTTATTTATTCCCCTTCCCAAAGGTTAGTTCGTGCACTCTAGCATCATCATCTTACTCCAAAAGATCTAAGGGCCCTCCACCTCCTCCTACTCTGAGTCCTATCGAAAACAAGAACAACGGAAAAATGGAAGATTTGAGAATATCAGAAAGGAGAACCCAGTTGAAAGGGTAGAGGCTCCTCAGGGTATTCAGGTTTCAAGGAAAGTTCCTCCCAGCTCGAATAGAAGTTATTGAAATTTCAGGAAGAACTGGACCAAGTTCGAAACTTGGCAAGCTTGTCCTTTTCCCTCACTACCCCAGATGTCAACTTCCCCAACACTCAAAATCCCACACCACCACAAGACATCCCGAAACCACAAAACCATCCCGCTCTCCATCACCACTGTAACACATGCCACACTTCAAACAACACCCCACTTCTCATCCCTGAACCACTAAACTCCACAAATGATCATCACCACAACACCCCTATCTATGTGGAAACCATACCACACCCCATTCAGTCCGCCTCGAGCACACTTGAGTCTGACGACAAAGACTCTCTTATCAGGAATCTGGCCGCAGAACTCAAGAAGCTGACTAGCCGAGTTCAAGGTGTTGAAGGAAGTAAGGGGATCGAGGGACTAAATTACGAAGACCTTTCCATTCAACCAGATGTCGAACTGCCCGAGGGGTACAAACCTCCTATGTTCGAAATATTTGATGGCACCGGGGATCCTAGAGTTCATTTGAGGACATACTGCGACAAGCTGGTCGGAGTAGGAACAGATGAAAAGATTCGCATGAAGCT
This sequence comes from Nicotiana glauca, assembly GCA_026770625.1. Classification (NCBI taxonomy): domain Eukaryota; kingdom Viridiplantae; phylum Streptophyta; class Magnoliopsida; order Solanales; family Solanaceae; genus Nicotiana; species Nicotiana glauca. The sequence goes on from MU666748.1 coordinate 40,375, forward strand.
CTTTGTGAGAAGTCTGAAAAGGGATGTTATATCTTGGTACATTAGCCAAGACCCAAAGAAGTGGTCGAACTTGGTAAGTATAGCATCTAATTTCATGCACAGGTTCAGATTCAACATGGAAAATGCGCCAGATGTGTTCTACATCCAGAACTTAAAGAAGAAATCTATAGAGACATTCTGCGAGTATGCTACTCGTTGGAGATCAGAAGTTGCCAAGGTCAGGCCGACTTTGGAAGAAGAGCAAATGAACAGGTTTTTTGTTTGGGCTCAAGACCCACAGTACTACGAAAGGTTGATGCTGATTGAAGGCCAGAAATTTTCCGACATCATCAAGCTAGGGGAGAGGATCGAGGAAGGTATTAAAATTGGTATGGTCACTAACTTTGAAGCATTACAGGCTACCAACAAGGCTTTACAGTCTGGTGGCATGTCCAAGAAAAGGGATGTGAGTGCCGAGATGGTTGCATAGAGAACAAAATCCCCAATAAAATACCAAACCTACCCAATAACCTCTCTTACATATCAACCTACCTCAAATTACCAAGCACATTTGCCCTCTTACCAAGATCTACCACCTACTTACCAATCATCTCCACCTCCCGCATATCAGCCTACTTCACCTAAATACTCTCAACCTGCACACGTCTACCAAGCCTACAACACCCAACAAGCCCACTATCAATTACCTCCCCCTCGCCAAAATTTCCCTAGATCCCAAACAAACTTCAACCGCAGACCTCCTAAACAATATACCGCCATTGCCAAACCAATTGACCAGCTATATGAAAGGCTTAAAGCTGCTGGTTACGTCACCCCTATCCCTTCCATAACCCTAGAAAATCCTTCCCAATGGGTCAACCCAAACAAAACCTGTGCATACCATTCCGGCATGAAGGGGCATACCATTGATGAATACCGCTCTCTGAAGGATAAGATCCAAGCTTTGATTGACAACAAGATCATCATGGCAAAGGAGCCTACTCCGAATGTCCGCAATAACCCTCTACCAGACCACAAGGGTGGAGGTGTTCACATGATTGAGATAGAAGATGATTGGGACCCCAAAGGATCGATCGGATTGATCGCTGAAGGTGGCGAGCCAAAGAAGCCAACACTCACACTTAATCCGATTGTAGTCCTGATCCAGCCTTCTGGAGACGCTAAAGTGAACGTGTCCATACCACTCGAGTTCGAAGCGCCTTCTTCTGCAAAAACGCCAGGACCGATTGAGGTCAAGTTTGGGTCCCCAAAGGCACCTACTCCATTTGAAGTTGATGTGTTACCTTCCAAAGTAAGGGTGCCTATTCCAGTAGCAATGTCAACCATAGCACCATTCCATACGAAGGACATCCCTTGGGATTATACAGTCGAGGCGAGAAGAAAAGGGAAACCCAAATCCAGAGAAGTAGTTGCGGCACAGGGCATGACAAGAACAGGCAGGGTTTATACTCCAAAACATTTAGCTGAATCGAGTAAGCAGGACTCTGGACGGCCGACCAAAATTGGGCCCGATGATCTCTGGAGAAAGATACAAGCAAAAGAGCACTCAGTCATTGATCAATTGAATAAAATACCGACACAGATCTCCATCCTAGCTCTGCTGCAAAGCTCCGACGCACATAAGAATGCCTTATAGAAGGTGATGAGCAAGGCATATGTTCCCAGCAACATAACTGGAGGAGAAATGGAAAACATGGGAGGGAAAGTATTGGAGAGTCACAAAATCACTTTCCACAAAGATGAGCTTCCACCGGAAGGTTTAAGCCACAACAAGGCATTGCACATCACTGTGCAATGTGAGGATTATTTCATCACCAGGATTCTGATTGACCGAGGGTCCAGCCTCAATATTTGTCCATTGGTGATTCTCAGAACATTGGGAAAGAGCCTGCATGAGATCAAGGATGGAGCCATCCGTGTCAAGGCTTTCGATGGTTCCCAAAGATCCATTATTGGGGAAATCAGTTTGTGTCTGCAAATGGGACCCACTTGGTTCAACGTCGACTTTTAAGTAATAGACGTCCCAGCATCTTACAACTTGCTATTCGGACGGCCCTAGATCCATGCCGCTTGGGTTGTGGCATCAACCCTACATCAGGCAGTGAAGTTTGAGTGGAATCACCAAGAGGTGATTATTCATGGCGATGCAATCCCATATACAGTCGCCAGACCATCCCAGCAATCGGAGGAAGGAGAAAGATAGGCGGAAAAACCTACCACCACATTGAGAGAGTCAACGCCGTGGACAAGGACAAATGGTGGGATAATAAAATCGAAAGCATATTGAACTGGTGCGAGTATGAACCTGGCAAAGGACTTGGCAATAATCTCCAAGGAATCGCTAAGCCTATCAAGCTCAAGAAGCATGGCACCACCTTTAGATTGGGATATGAGTATACCTAGGAAGAATTAAAGGACTGGTTGCCACCCTGGCACGGCCCTTACTATCCATTGGAGTAGCCGATACCCCGTCTGGAACAGACTTTTCAACCAGCTGAAGTCATCTATGGGTCAGAAGAAGAGGAAGCATTAGCAACAGTGAGGAATTTGTTCTTATAAAAGAATGATATGGACTGTTATGTCATTTTTTAGGAGGAGGGGGAGGAAGGCCCTTCTATACAGGTTGTAAGTAGAGGAGCACGCCTCAACAACTAGACTATCAGAACCACCAGAGCCCGGCATGCCTCGGGCATTACTATTACTTAGCTTGATGAACCGAATTGTGACATACAACGAGACAACGCAACAAACGGATATAGACTCAGAAGAAGATGATATACCAAAAGAGGTTGTTAAAGAAGTTGAGGATTTTGAGAGTAGACCTAAGTCCAACCTGGACGAGACTGAGATCGTCAATCTGGGAGATGCAGAAAACATCAAAGAGACACAAGTCAGTGTTCATTTGTCACCGTCTAAAAAGGAAGAGTATATGGAATTCCTAAGGGAATACGAGGACATATTCGCCTAGTCATATGACGGTATGACCGGTCTCAGTACATCTATTGTGGCTCACAAACTACCAACCGATCCTGCATGCCCGCCGGTAAAGCTGAAGCTCAGGAAGTTCAAGCCTGACATGAGTTTGAAAATCAAGGAAAAAGTCACCAAGCAAGTCAAATCCAAGGTTCTCAGGGTAGTAGAGTATCCAACATGGTTAGCCAACATCGTGCCAGTACCGAAGAAGGACAGGAAGGTTAGAGTCTATGTCGACTACCAGGACCTCAACCGGGCCAGTCACAAAGACGACTTCCCCTTGCCAAACATACATATTCTAATTGACAACTGCGCCAAGCACGAGCTGCAATTGTTTGTTGATTGTTTTGCTGGGTATCATCAGATCTGGATGGATGAAGAAGATGCTGAGAAAACAACCTTCATTACGCTGTAAGGGATATATTGTTACAAGATGATGTCGTTTGGGTTAAATAATGATGGGGCCACCTGCATGAGGGCCATGACTACTATTTTCCATCACATGATACACAAAGAAATCAATGTGTATGCAGATGACATCATCATCAAGTCCAAGAAAGCCGCTGACCACATGGAAGATTTGAGGAAGTTCTTCAACAGACTGAGAAGGTACAACCTGAAACTGATTCCCGCTAAATATGCATTCGGGGTTCCTGCCGGAAAACTACTCGAGTTTATTGTGAGTCACCGAGGAATAGAACTGGATCCATCAAAGGTCAAAGCCATCCAAGAACTGCCACCACCGAAGAACAAGAAGGAAGTAATGAGTTTCTTGGGGAGACTTAACTATATTAGCAGGTTCATAGCACAATATATTGTCATCTGTGAACCAATCTTTAAAATTCTAAAGAAGGACACCGCTACCAAATGGACTGACGACTGCCAGAAAGCCTTCGACAGAATTAAGGAGTACCTGTCAACGCTGCCAGTTTTGGCTCCACCCGAACAAGGTAGACCCCTACTACTCTACCTTGCAGTGTTGGATGGAGCGTTCGGTTGTGTTCTGGGGCAACATGATGAAACGGGGAGGAAGGAACAATCCATCTACTATCTCATCAAGAAGTCCACCCTGTACGAGGCCCGGTATTCTCTATTAGAATGCACTTGTTGTGCTCTGACTTGGGTAGCTCAGAAACTGAGGCATTATTTCTGTGCCTATACCACGTATCTCATATCAAGAATGGATCCATTAAAGTATATATTTTAGAAGCCCATGCCCACCGGCAAGCTGGCCAAGTGGCAGATCCTGCTGAGTGAATTTGACATTGTCTCTATGACTCAGAAAGCAATCAAAGGACAGGCACTAGCGGATCACCTCGCTGAAAACCCTGTGGATGGAGAATACGAGCCTCTGAAGACATATTTTCCTGATGTGAGGTATCCTTCATAGAAGAAGACATTGCAGAATCCTATGACGGTTGGAGGATATTTTTCGACGGAGCAGCAAATTTCAAGGGAGTTGGCATAGGGTCAAAAATCAGCCAACATTATCCGGCATCCGTCAAGCTCAGGTTCCCATGCACCAACAATATGGCTGAGTACGAAGCTTGCATCTTAGGGCTCAAAATGGCCATCGACATAAACGTCCAAGAGTTGCTAGTGATTGGAGATTTGGATTTGCTTATACATCAGGTCCGAGAAGAATGGGAGACCAAAAACTTCATGATACTCCCGTATTTGCATCATGTATAGGAGTTGAGGAAGAGGTTCACAAAGACAGAGTTCCGGTATGTCCCTAGAATCCAGAATGAGTTTGCCGATGCCTTGGCCACTCTATCATCAATGATTCAGCATCCAGATAAGAACTTCATAGACACTATTCCAGTAAAGATTTATGATCAGCCAGCTTACTATGCTCATGTCGAGGAGGAAGCATATGGAAAGCCTTGGTTCCACGACATCAAGGAATATTTAACCAAAGGAGAATATCCAGAGCTTGCAAATCCCACTCAGAAGCGCACACTCCGGAGATTATCTAACAATTTCTTTCACAGCGGAGGAATCCTGTATAAGAGGACTCCTGATTTTGGATTACTAAGGTGTGTCGACACAAAGGAAGCATCTAAACTCTTAGAAGAAATCCATTCTATGACATGCGTTCCACATATGAACGATTTTGTCTTAGCCAAGAAGATACTCCGGGCAGGTTATTTTTGGATGACTATGGAAACAGACTGCATCTAGTATGTTCGAAAGTGCCATCACCTTCAAATACATGCAGACGTGATAAAGGTGCCTCCAAACGAGCTTACTGCAGTAAGCTCGCCATGGCCGTTCGCCGCTTGGGGAATGGATGTTATCGGAAGTATCGAGCCTGCCACATCAAATGGGCACAGGTTAATTCTAGTGGCAAGTGATTATTTCACCAAATGGGTTGAAGCAGCCTCTTACAAGGAAGTGACTAAGAAAGTCGTGGCGGACTTTGTCCGCGACCATATTGTTTGTCAATTCGGAATTTTGGAGTCAATCATCATTGATAATGGTTCCAATCTCAATAGTGACTTGATGAAGGCCATATGTGAAACCTTCAGGATCAAACACAAGAATTCTATTTGCTTTATTGGGGCACCGCACCACAGTTCGCACATCAACTGGGGAAACTCCCTATATGCTGGTTTATGGTACAGAGGCAGTCATTCCCGCCGAGGTAGAAATTCCCTCGTTGAGAATCATACAGGAAGCAGAACTCGACGACGCAGAACAGGTAAAGAGTCGCTACGAGCAGTTAGCCCTCATAGATGGAAAAGGAATGAATGCAATCTGTCATGGTCAACTTTATCATAACAGAATGTCCAGAGCCTTAAACAAAAGAGTCAAGCCAAGGCAATTCACACCAGGACAGTTGGTATTGAAGAAAATCTTTCCACATCAAGATTAAGCCAAAGGGAAATTCTCTCCCAACTGGCAGGGTCCGTACATGGTTCACCGGGTTCTAACAGGAGGAGCCCTCATACTTGCAGAAATGGACGGAGAAGTTTGGCCGAAGCCGATCAATCCAGATGCAGTAAAGCGATACTATGTGTAGCACTTACGATTTCATTATATGATTTAATTTGAACTACGTCTGACATGATTCCCATTTAAGAGGGGATACATAGGCAGCCTTATGGGTTCGATCACAATTCAATAAAATTTTCATTTTTCCGGCAATTGGAAACTAGGACAGAATTTTGAGGAGGACCATCAAAATTTCGAAGTAACTTCAGCCGATCGTCGCAAGCAGCCGTCAGAAGCAGCAACCCAGTAAACTGGGGTAGAATTTGAAGAGGACCCTCAAAATTGTGGAGCAAAAGAGGTTGCAATGTCTTGAACCGCGTCTCAGTCGTCGGTTTATCTAAAGAAAATTATTTTATACTTTACTAAATCATGCATATATATTATCAAATTTCTTTGTTTAATGACACTACCCTAATGATACACAACATCACTGAAAACAGAGCCAAGCAGGACAAGCGAAGTCCACGAGGAATACGAACTAACCTTTCCCTTCTACAAACTCACAATTTTTCTTTGGATACAGGAACCCAAGTTGCAAATCACCGAATACATTTATACACTCATACTTTTGAGGAATACGACCCTCAGAACCATCACCTATTCACCTTTTCTATCTGCATACAACATCTCCAGCAGCCACAATATCGCAATAAGCTATCAAGCCATCAACTAAGAAATCTTACTATTGTTCGCATTTTCTGCATTGCATAAGGCTACTATTCTGCCTTCTGAGGTTAAGCTCTACCTCCATCTGTAGTTTCTGCATTGCATAAGGCTACTATTCTTCCTTCCTAGGTTAAGCTTTACCTCCATCTGCATTTCTTGCATCGCATAAGGCTACCCTTCTGCCCTCCGAGGTTAAGCTCTACCTCCATCTGCATTTTCTGCATTGCATAAGGCTACTATTGTGTCTTCCAAGGTTAAGCTCTACCTCCATCTGCATTTTCTACATTGCATAAGGCTATTGTTTTGCCTTTGGATACTAAGCTCTGTCCCCATCTGCATTTTCCGCATTGCATAAGCTACTATTCTGCCTTCCGAGGTTAAGCTCTACCTCCATCTGCATTTTTTTGCATTGCATAAGGCTACCATATTGCCTTCTGAGGTTAAGCTCTACCTCCATCTGCATTCTCCTGCATTGCATAAGGCTACCTTTCTGCCTTCCAAGGTTAAGCTCTACCTCCATCTGGATTTTCTGCATTGCATAAGGCTACCATTCTGCCTTCCGAGGTTAAGCTCTACCTCCATCTGCATTTTTCGAATTGCATAAGGCTACCATTCTGCCTTCCGAGGTTAAGCTCTACCTCCATCTGCATGGCTGAAATATTGCCACCTTTATTTAAATTCTGGATCAGCTGCAATATCGCCACTTTATTTAAATCTTGCATCAGCTGAAAGACCGCCACTTCATTTAAATCCTGCATCGCCTGGAATATCGTCAATTTTATTTATGTCTTGCATTGGATGAAATATCGCCACTTCATTTAAATCTTGCATCGGCTGAAAGATCGCCACTTCATTTAAATCCTGCATCGGTTGAAATATCGCCAATTTTATTTATGTCTTGCATTGGCTAAAATATCGCCACTTTATTTAAATCTTGCATCGGCTGAAAGATCGTCATTTTACTTACATTCTGAATGGCTAAAATATCGCTACCTTTATTTAAATTCTCCATCGGCTAAAATATCGCCACCTTTAGATTCCACATCGGCTGAAATATCGCCACCTTTATCTAAATTCTGCATCGGCTGAAATATCGCCATCTCTATCTTGCATTGGCTGAAAGATCATCACCTTATTCATTTCATGGGCTGAAAGATTGCCAAATTTTCCAAAGGCGTCATTGTTCAGAGGCATCATTTCATAGCCCAAGAACGCCATGCCATGGCCTGAGGACCCCTATTTTATCTTTTGCATAGCATTATTCAAAGGCATCATGGTTCGGAGGCATCATTTTCATAGCCCAAGAACATCATTTCATAGCCTGCGAATCCTTTATCATACGCTTCATGGCCCAAGACGTCATGGTCTGAAGACGTCATCGTAGCCGTCCAAAGACAACATTCATGGTCCAACGAGAACTTGAATCGCGTTTCAATTTATGCGTAATTGTATTGCTCATTTGCAGGTAAACCGGCTAGCAACGACCATCTCAGCAGGAGAGATCTTGCTCCGGTTCCCGTAGCCTACTAGATTTTGATCATCCATCGCGCCCGTTCTTGGAAAAGTCTCCATCGGCATATTCCGTCGACGGATCCCGAACTACATATGGCCTGATTCCTATAAGACCAAGGATATGTTGGTAGCTCAAGAACCAGCGCTCGGCCAAAATTCTTCAAATCATTTTGTTCGGTCAAAATTTTCCATCATATCTTTACCCGACAACTCTTTCATCCTTTCCAGGTAAAGAGGGGCAGCTGTTGATACCCAATTTTTTCCTATATAATTTTTGTACACAAAATACTTTCAAAATAGCATATATATGTATATATAAGCATAGCTAAGCGTTTTGGTATTTTTCCTAATTCTTTAAAAGATTTTTTAATCAATTTATTGTCCATTTTAGTAGTACAAAAATTAGTAATTATTCCCAAAACTATCAATATTGGTGAATAATTTATTTTATTCTCATATTTATACCAAAATATATTTAAGGTGAGTTTTGTATATTTTTTACAAATTGTTTTGGTATTTTAAAAAGCTAAATTGCTTATAATTACAATTTTAGCCTATTTTAAGATTAATAGCATTTCTATAATTATAAATTGGTTCCAGCATTTTCAAATTAATAGTTATACACTATTAATTGTTTTAGTATTTTTAATTTTCTTTTTAAATCATCTTTACTATTTTTACAAAATAAAAAGGAAAAAAACGGTTATTTAAAAGTTAGCCCTATTTCATTTAAATTTTAGCCCAAATTGACCCCTTATTAAACCCCCAATTTCAGATCTCAAACTGGACCAGCCCAATTCCTAAATTACCCGACCCCTAACCCATTAATTTTACCCGCCCGGCTCCCCTTTCGATCTAGGTCGTTGATCATTTTGATCAACGACCATAATTTTCCCTTTCCTTTTTAATTTCCCAAACACCCCTAACCCTAATCACTTTCACCAATTAGCCGCCTTTGAATCCCTTCGTCTCTCAAACTCTCTCGAACTCTCTGAAACCCTAGGCTCCTTCTACCCCTCTTCAACCACCACTCCACATGAATCCATGGCTTCTTAGGCCATGGATGGTTGGTACTCTCTCCCCTCCATCAATAAACCATGAATGTTCGAAGCTTCGAGACCTGAACTCGATGGTTCTCCTTCAGATCCTTCTCAGATCTGCAGATCTATGGCTTCTCCGGCCATTACCCCTGCAAATTCAAGACTCGGGAGCCTAGTTCTTGACCTCTCCGACTCAAGATCAGACCTATTTCCAAGCCTTTTTCATTTCTAGGGTTTCTCCGAAAACCTAAGCTATTCGAGGTTCTTTCACCATTATTTGCTTAGATCAATATTGTATTTATGTTTTTCTTGCCATCTAAAGTGTTTTCCCAAAAGTTTCTTTTCAAAATCGTTGCTCTCCGACTTTAGGGTTTCTGAAAGGATTTTTTGGAAAAAATCTCTCTGATTTTTCTTCTTCTTTGTTTTATGTGTGTTTGTCCATACCTTGCTTGTGTGATTTTTTTTTATTATGCATGTACTGTCTTCAACCTTTTCTTTTGTACTATGCATGTTACTCATGTTAATCTTTGCTATGTCATTACATGCGTTTACCGTTAAGTTATTTGATTTTTGTTTACTCCCTCTGTTCATTTTCTTACATGCTTCATCTACTTGTGTTCAAGTTTGTATTATCTCCTTCTTCTGAACTTGTTTAGGTTCCGAGTTTTCTCAAAATGTTCTTCATGATTTTTCTTCCTTTGTCGTTCAAACATGCTATCATATCTGTTTTGTTGAGGCTCTGAAACAAATGGCTTGCATTCTCACCTCCTTGTTTGACTCAATTTTGAAACCCTAGGATTTGGGGGTTTCCTTTGACGATTTTGATTTTGTGCTCGAGTTAGGGTTCCACTTTGGGACCCTGGACTCTAAGACTCACTATGAGTCTGCAAATTAAACTTGTATCTCTTTGCTTATGATTCTGAACTTTTCTTTGATTAGACTCTTTTCTAAATAACTTGACAGTCTCTTCTTGATTCACATATTTGTGTGCTTTATATATGAGAACTCTTCTTTCAAAAAGGTTTTGCCAACTACTAATTGATTCTGAATTCCTTTAATGGTGTTTACTTGATTGTTACTGATTTTCCCTAATTGAACCTTTCTTTACCCTTTTCTCGATTTGATTCATTCGAGTAAAAGCGTGCAATTTTGATTTTACTGGTTGATTCCCTTTCCTTTTTTTACAAACCGTGTACTATTGGTTTGTTTACTTAAATAGCTTCTATGTACTTACCCTTTATTATACTGCTAGGAAAATATTTTTTCAAATCCTTTTCCTTAATTGTTTTAACCATTTGAAATCAGAATCCCTTAACTAAAGGGAGACTGATTACAATGTTATTTCCTTACCTTTTGCTTACTTATTTGTTGCACTATAAAAGGGGCTCGGGCCTTCTGCATTGAAACAACTTTTACAAAATTTACAACTTTAGAACTTTGTACTTCTGAATCCTAAAGTTCAACACTCATACTCTCACACACATACTCTCAATCACAATACTCTTTCAATTCTCTACTCTCTTCTGAGACTTGTCGTACTGCTTTGCTTGCAACTTAGCTTTTCAAGACTGCTGTTTTACTTGTTTGTTTTCCCTGAAACTGGTATGTCTCAATTTTGATTTCAGCTCCTTCCCTATGTGTTTACTTTACAGTTGCCATATTTCTGTCTACTTTGCTGCTCATGTTCTGTATTAAATATGTTATTTTCTTTTATGTTTACTGCCTGTTATAAAATCCCCATACCCCCATTCCCTTATATATGGTGAGTTAAAGTTCATGGCTTGGCAGTATCCAAATTACTGCCCAGGTCTGAACCTGACCTTCGATGGGTCCTAACTCCCAAATTTAGCTAACAGGCAGGTCGGGGGTATGCTAGCGTCCTAATTGTTGGGCATAACCACTAGCTTGTCACGGTCTTCCCTAATTCCCCCTCTATGGCACTTACACTTAGTCTTAGACTCTAAGTTCTGCCCCCTCCTATGAGCCTTGCCTTGGGAACCTTGAGTTCCCTGTGAACTTGGACATTTGAGGGTTGGCCCTTCCACACTGCACTATAATCAAATCCTGCAAATGTATTTGGGTGTACGCACTGCCTGGGGTTCATGAAGCCCCTTGGAACTTTGACGTACCCAAAAGATGAGGAGGGCTTTGGAAATCTGATCTTTGGAAGTTGGTTTATCTCATATTGTCAGACCTTGAGTCTGAATTAGGCTATTTGGTTGTAGCTTGAATTTCTGATGTAATTTTTTTTTATCTTTGTTGATTCATTCGGATCTGTATTAATTTGTAATAGCTATGGGGTTATATTGAAAAAGGGAGGGTCATTTATGTATGCATATGGGTAGACAACATGCTCATAGGGATTACTATTTACAAATTCTGCATTCATGCGTAACATATAGCACTCCTGCCTATAAGTTTCTGCATATAGAAATCATGTATAAGTTTCTGCGCTTACGTATTTAGAAATCCTACCTATAAGTTATGCATTACACGTAGAAATCATGCCTATAAGATTGTTTCATTACTAGAAACCATGCCTATAAGTTTCTGCATATAGAAATCATGCTTATAGTTTCGTTTCTGCACCTCTGCATATATGTCTGTCATTAGGCAAATAATAATTGGTTTAATAATAATCAACTTCATTCTACATACCATGCCTATAGGACTCTTGCACTCACATAGTCATCTTGAAACAAACAACGCTTAGAAATCATGCCTATAGAATGTTATCAGTTTCGTCTATTTCACCTATGAGTTTAAAATAGGTAGCAAGATCGTTTAAAATCTGTAGAGCTTTGTTTATAAAACCAGTAACCTTTCTTTAAAATTAGTTTGCCTTCTTCATTGTTAGATAACATGCTTATATGCCTCATCTAGGCAAACCAGTAGGTAATTAATCAACTGCATCAGTCCCTGATAAACTACAACCAGACAAGGCCTAATTCGGACTTCTCATCTGAGAAATATGTGATAAAGCAACCTGTCCTAACGCTTTAAATTTAATTCAGATTATAATCAGTATTTGAAGTCATGCTAGATAATTTGCTTCTTTAAGTGAGGAGGCATGTTTGAGTCTTTAATCTGCTATGTGTTTCCCCTAACTGCATTATGTTTTTTTTTGTCGCCTTTTAATTTTATGCTTTTAAACTCTAAAAAAAAGAGCCCCCCAACTCCTTCCCCCTTTAGGATTAGTAGTCCCAAATGTCTCCAGGACTGATAAGATTGGGGCGGGTAGTATCATACAATAAGTAACGAGACCATTCCGCGATTTAGTACCTTAACGGGGTGGGAAAGGGTAGACATGGATATGATGATCACGTGATAACACCACGTGTATAAATGGTTACCAGGTGTTGCGTGGGCTGATCCATGTTATTTATAAACCTAGGACCCCTCCCTCTTTATGTGTTTACTTCTTTTTTTTCAGAATTTTTAAAACTTTCGGCTTTTTTAGTTCTTTCAAACCTCGTCTTTTACTTTAATCATTTAAAATCTCTTTTAGTTATTTAATTCCCAGTACTGTTTCCTTTTTCAAATTCCTGCCCCATTTCATTCCTTTATTTGATTATTTGTACCACTTATTTGGCCCCCATTTTTCTGCACTTGTATATTCTTTAAATAATTATGAAATCGCCTATTCCCAAACTTCAACATGTTTATTTAACTTTTACACTTCCCTTTGTTTGCAATCGTTATGTGAAAGCTGTCTTTTATGTTTATTTGTTGTTACATTTAAAGTCACAATTGTAGCATGGCCGGGAACCACACTAGTAAATGCTGGGGGGGTGCCTAACACATTCCCGCCGAGATAATTTCAAGCCCTTACCCATTCTCTGGTTCTTCTTCTCTTTTAATTTCTTAGTGTCCTAATGCACTTAATCATTTGGTGGCGACTCTTCTAAATCTCAAACCCAATTCGCAAAAGGGAAAGATTTATCCGCTCAAATTTCATAAACCTGATTTCACCTTAGAAAAAGGGGGCATCGACAGTGCCAGCTGAGTTATTGTCTTCTGTTTAGGGAACCTTCTCTTCGAACTTTAGAAATGCTATCTTGAAGGATGCGGCAGTTCAGCACGGGGAACGGGCACAAAACAAGGCCCTCCTTCTGTTGTACCAATTATTGTTTGAAATAGTGAATAAGGTCTTGATTCCTCGTGCTGAAGGCAAGGAATGCCATTCTTGAGGGCCAACTAAGTCAGCTTCAAGGGGAACCTGGTTCTAGCACCTCTCAAAGCATAGAGGTTGCATAGTCTGACCAAGGAAAATGTCGACCTCAGGAAACAGGTTGAGACCTGAAGGAGAGACTGCTCAACGAGCAGGAGTCAGCTAATGCTCAAATGGACATCCTTCTTAGAAGCCTTGCCTCTTCATCTAGGCCTTTCCCATCCAATGCTCCCTAAACAGTGTCACTTTCCCAAGTGTCAAGTTCTTAGTGTTTGTCCTCTATTTTAGTTCTGGTGATGTTTATGACTGGTACTTTTGTTTTTGTTGTCTTTATTTTGTGGATGTGTTTGGAAATGATGGAACTACGCCATGCTTAAAAAATCCAAATATTAATGAAAGTCTCCTCTTTTTGTTGTGTATGCATTGCTCTTATGTTCTATTTTAAGTCATGTTTGTGTGCACATATGTGGCATGAGTTAACTAAGTTGGACTTTTTTTTCCTAATTCTTTCTAACGATTTTTTTTGTGATGCCAAAAGGGAGAAAAATAATTGAGGGGGAACAAGATAGGGAACAGATTCAGGGGGAATTCAAGATATGCGAATGTCATTCTGGTTCTTAGAGGGAACTTAAATTATAAGTTTTTCATCGTCAAAAAGGGGCAAATTGATAGGTTATATGTGTATCCCTGTTATGTTTTGATGATCTAACAAACTTACTCTTAAGAACTAGATAAGTAACCTATTACACATCCTCAAGAACTTAAGATTAACAAGTTAAAAATAATTGAGGAGGAACAAGTTGGGGAATAGATTTAGGGGGAATATAAGAAATGTGAATGTCATTATGGTTCTCAGAGGGAAATTGTATTATAAGTTTGTCATCATCAAAAGGGGGAAAATTGATAGGTTATATGTGTATCCCTGTTATATTTTGATGATCAAATAAACTTACTGTCAAGAACTAGATAAGGAACCTATTACACACCCTCAAGAACTTAAGATCAACAAGTTTTTAGTTGGGGACACAATTAAACTCTTCAGAGTCAAAGGAACAGCTAAGGGGACATGTCCCTACCAGTTCCTGAGGTGACTGTAAAAGTCAACTCCCCCAGTTGTAAAGTTGTTGCCTGCACACTCTATAGTGCAAAAACAGTGCAGCGGTTAACTTCATGGGGATTTCCCTTTACCTAACATGCTTGCATCATCCAAATGATGTCATAAATGAGATATTAACATCAAGTAAAGGTAAAACAAATCACTTTCACATTCAAGAACTTATCAAGCATTCTCTCAAATTTGTGTTCATCTTTAAAGTGATTCTCAAGGGAATCAAGAACAAAGAATAGCATAGCAACAGACCAGTTCCCCATATTGAGTTATTATATGTCTTTAGTTGTGTTATATCTTTGTTGAAGTTCTTACTTGTAATTACTACTTAGCTTACTTAGAAGCATTGTGTAGGAAATCCTATGTAAATCATAAACTCTTGTGTTTATGTCTTGGCTAGAGTTAGTCGAGTTGTGAAGTCTTTGTAATAAAGTTATTACAAAGTGGCTTGTAATAGTGTTGTTACAAGTTAGTGAGTGATTAATTCTTTGTAATAGAGTTATTACAAAGTGGCTTGTAATAATGTAGTTACAAGTTAGTGAGGGATTAAGAGGTTAATTCCGACGTTACAATAGGTTGTAATCTAAAGATTGCTCAATAGTGAAGTTGAAATCCTAAAAGGGTAGGTCGTAGTTTTTAATCCCATTGAGCTGGGAATTTTCAACGTAAAATTCCTCTGTGTCATTTACTTACTACATCGTGCGTGTGTTCTGTTGAACCTGATAGAGAACCTAATTCTCTATAAAGTTTAATGGACCCTTAAATTCTATTAATTAGTATCAGAGCGGGTTCTTTCTGCCAGGTTAACACCTAGAAAGGATCCTAATGGCTGCTCCTCTAAACTTCAAAGAAGGCCAGTCTACTTACAGGCCACTATGGTTCAACGACCATTATATGGATGGTGGAAGACAAGGATGCATGACTTCATCATGGTTGATGACTCAGAGCTCTGGGATGTCATCAGCGATGGACCTTTTGTTCCTACAAAGACCATTGGAGATCCCTCAATGACAGTTCCTAAAACTAGAAAGAAATATAATGATATTGACCACAAGGCTATTGAAAAAGAACTTTCAAGCTAAGAAAATTCTCGTTTATGGGATTGGACCAGATGAGTACAACAGGATTTCAACATGCCAATCAGCTAAGGAGATCTGGGAAGCTCTCCAAATAGCTCATAAAGTGACAACACAGGTAAAGTAGTCCAAGATTGACATGCTGACCATAGAGTATGAGCTTTTCAGAATGAAGGATGACGAATCTATTTAGGATATGCACACTCGCTTCACATCTATCATCAATGAGCTTCGCTCACTGGGAAAGTTTATCCCCAAGAACAAACTCGTCAGGAAGATACTTAGTGTATTACCTGGTTCCTGGGAAAGTAAGGTAAATGCTATCACAGAAGAAAAGATCTGCAGAAGTTGACCATGGATGAACTTATTGGCAATCTGAAGACTTATAAAATAATGAAGAAGAAGAAGAAGAAGATGGACAATAAGAGAAGAGAGCCAAAAAAGGAGAAGAACCTGGTCCTCAAGATGGACAGTAATGACTCGGGTGGTAAGAATGCTGATATGGCCTACCTAACAAAAAGGTTTTAGAAAATTGTTCGCAAAAATGGAGGCATTCCAAAAGGGCACAGCTCCAACAAGCCAAATAGTTATAACCCATGTCATAAGTGCAACAAGCCAGGACACTTCAACGAGGATTTCCCTTTTCTCAAGCAAGATAATTACAAACACAACAGTGCAAAAGCAGCAAAGAGGAACCGGGTTCCTTACAAAAGACACATACAAAAAGACACCGCTGATAACATTGTGAAACAGGCTCTTGCTGCATTGGGAGACTCTTCCAACGAATCTGGAGAAGATGATGGGCAAGGTTACAGCTCTATGATGGTAGCAGAAAGAGAAGTTGTTGATTATGATTCCATCTTTGCTCTAATGGCTAAATCAGCTGATGACGATGAAGATGAGGTAAACCTTCTGGATGTTCAAAGAAATCTGAAATCCTATTCTCAAAAGAAGCTTATATCTTTGGTTAATGTTTTAATTGATGCATATCACTGTCTCACCAATGATAAAAATGTGATAACCACAAAACTAGGAGAGATAAAACACAAGAGAGATAATCTATGGTGGTTATAGATGATCTAAATGAGACAATTGAGGAACTAAGAAGGGAAAATAGGCCTATGAATACTCAAAAGGAAAAGGAAGTTGCAACCGAGGCATACTGTAGGCTTGAAAATGAGCTAAAATTAGTGAAATCTAGTCTGTGTGCTGAGCTTGAGAAAAACAGACAACTTCAGGTAGATCTAGGCAGAGTGAAGAGTGACTTAGAAAAATCTCATAAGTGGACATGGTCATCTGATGCAATCACTGCTATGTATACAAACAATGGGGGAAACAGGCAGGCAATCAGGTTCCAAAGGGAAAAGGCTCCCTACAACCGTCTTAGCAAGTACGTTATTGTACCTGATAACTGGATCTGCACTCACTGTGGTAGCACTGGGAACTTTAAGGAAACCTGTAAGGCCAGATTTAAATCTCAATAGAAAAATAATGTTTTTGTTAAAAAAGTAACTACTAGTAGGGAACCTGGTCCCTCACATAAAAAACGTGTATGTTTGGACCAAAAGAAGCCTCATTCACCCCTTTCCTAATTACAAGGGACCAAAACTCATTTGGGTTTCTAAGTCTAACCCTTGATTTCCTTGTGCATGGAACATAGAAAGGGAGCAGTCAACAATGGTATATGGATAACGGCTGCTCAAAGCATATGACTGAAAGTACAAATGATTTCCTTTCACTGAAGGCCCTACAAGGAGGGACTGTATCCTTTGGAAATATCAAGAAGGGACACATTTTGGGAGTTGGAAGGACCGAGAAGTATCTTTCCCACTCTATTGAAAATGTACTACGTGAAGGGGTTGAAGTATAGCTTGCTGAGTATTTCCCAAATCTGTGATAAGGGTAACAAAAGTGGAATTTGTACCTAAAATATGCACAATCACAAATCTTTTGACTAGTGAAGTGATGTTAGTGGCCCAAAGATACAAAAACATCTATGTTGCTAACTTTGGGTCCTTGCAAAATGGGGATCTTAGCTATCTGAGTGTTGTTGATGATAATCCTAAGCAATGGCACAGAAGGCTGGGTCATGCAAGTTTCACGCGGCTGAACAAATTGGTCAAGAAGGAGCTGGTTCCTGGACAGACCAAGTCAAGCTTCAAGGATCGCAGGGTTTATGATTCATGTGTGTAAAAGGAAAGCAAGTCATATCCTATTTCAAGCCCAAAAATGAAGTTAGCATCTCAAGGCCACTTGATCTTCTCCATATGGATCTATGTGGACCTATGAGGATGCTAGTAAAGGAGGAAAGAGGTACATATTTTTGTCATTGTGGATGACTACTCCATATTTACATGGACCTTATTGTTAAGAACCAGATAACGAATCCATTACACATCCTCAAGAACATAAAATCAAAAAGTTAAAAACTAATTTAAGGGGAACAAGATGGGGAACAAATTTAGGGGGAATACAAGAAATGCGAATGTCATTCTGGTTCTTAGGGGGAACTTGAATTATAAATTTGTCATCATTATAAAAGGGGGAAATTGATAGGTTATATGTATATCCCTGTTATATTTTGATGATCTAACAAACTTACTATTAAGAATCAGATAAGGAACCTGTTACACATCCTTAAGAAGTTAAGATCAACAAGTTTCCAGTTTGGGATACAATTCAACTCTTCTGAGTCAAAGGAACAGTACAAGGAACAACTAAGAGAACAGGTCCCTACCAGTTCCCGAGGTGACTGTGTAAGCCAACTTCCCCGGCTGTAAAGTAGCTGCCTGCACACGCTACAAAGCATAAATAGTGAAGCAGTTAATTTCATGGGGATTGCCCTTTACCTCACATGCTTGCATCATCCAAGTGATGTCGTAAATGAGATATTAACATCATGTAAAGGTAAAACAGTTCACTTGCACATTCAAGAACTTATCAAGCATTATCTCAAGTGTGTGTCCATCTTGCAAGTGATTCTTAAGGGCATCAAGAACAAAGAAAACATAGCAACGGACCAGTTCCCCATATTGAGTTATTATATCTCTTTACTTGTGTTGTATCTTGTTGAACTTCTTACTTGTAATTCCTACTTAGCTTACTTAGAAGCATTATGTAGGAAACCCTTTGTAAATCATAAACCCTTGTATTTGTGTCTTGGCTAGAGTTAGTTGAGTTGTGAAGTCTTTGTAATAAGTTATTACAAAGTCGCTTGTAATAGTGTTGTTACAAGTTAGTGAGTGATTAATTCATTGTAATAGAGTTATTACAACAGGGCTTATAATAGTGTAGTTACAAGTTAGTGAGGGATTAAGAGGTTAATTCTTAGGTTAACGTAAATTGTAATCTAAAGATTGCTCAGTAGTGAAGTTGAAATCCTAAAAGGGTAAGTCGTGGTTATTATTCTTGTTGATCTTGGAATTGTCCACGTAAAATTCCCCTATGTCATTTACTTACTACAGCGTGCGTGTATCTTGTTGAACCTAATTGAGAACCTGATTCTCTATAGAGTTTGGTGGACCCTTAAATTTTATCAATTGGTATCAAAGCAGGTTCTTTATATCAAGTTAATACCTAGAAAAGATCCTCATGGCTTCTCCTTCAAACTTCGAAGAAGGCCAGTCTACTTACAGGCCACCAAGGTTCAGTGGCCAATATTATGGATGGTGGAAGACAAGGATGCATTACTTCATCATGGCTGATGATTCGGAGCTCTGGAATGTCATCTGCGATAGACCTTTTGTTCATACAAAGACCGTTAGAGATATCGTAGTGACAGTTCCTAAAACTAGAAAGAAATATAATGATGTTGACTGCAAGGCTATTGAAAAGAACTTTCGAGCTAAGAAAATACTTGTTTATGGGATTGCACCAGATGAGTACAACAGGATTTCAGCATGCCAATCAGCTAAGTAGATCTTGGAAGCTCTCCAAATAGCTCATGAAGGGACAACACATGTAAAGTAGTCCAAGATTGACCTGCTGACCACAGAGTATGAGCTTTTCAAAATGAAGGATGACGAATCCATTTTGGATATGCACACTCACTTCACATCTATCATCAATGAGCTTCACTCACTGGAAGAGATTATCACCAGGAACAAACTCGTCAAGAAGATACTTAGTGTATTACTTGGTTCCTAGGAAAGCAAGGTAAATGCTATCACAAAAGCAAAAGATCTGCAGAAGCTGACCATCGACGAACTTGTTAGAATTTGAAGACTTATGAAATAAACAAGAAGAAGAAGTACAATGAGAGAAGAGAACCGAAAAGGGAGAATAACCTGGTCCCCAAGACGGACAGTAATGACTCAGGTGGTGAGAATGCTGATATGGCCTACCAGACAAAAAGTTTCAGAAAATAGTTCGCAGAAATGGAGTCATTCCAAAAGGGGGCAGCTCCAACAAGCCAAATGGTTATGACCTATGTCAAAAGTGCAGCAAGCCAGGAGACAATTGAGGAACTAAGAAGGGAAAATAGGCTTGTGAAAAGGGAAAGGAAATTGCAAGCGAGGCACACCTTAGGCTTGAAAATGAGCTAAAATCAGTGAAAACTAGTCTGTGTTTTGAGCTTGAGAAAAAACAGACAAATTCAGGTAGATCTAGGTAGAGTGAATAGTGACTTAGAAAAATCTCATAAATGGACATGGTGCTCTGATGCAATCACTTCTATGTATACGAACAATGGGGGGAAATAGGTAGGGAATCAGATTACAAAGGCAAAAAAACTACCTACAACCCTCTTAGCAAGTACGTTATTGTTCCTAATAGTTGGCTCTACACTCATTGTGATAGCACTGGGTACTTTGAGGAAACCTATAAGGCCGGATTTCAATCTCAACAGAAAAATAATGTTTTTGTTGAAAAAGTAACTACTGCTAGGGAACCTGGTCCTCACATAAAAAACGTTTAATACATGTTTGGACCAAAAGAGCCCTCATTAACCCCTTTACTAATTACAAGGGACCCAAACTCATTTGGGTTCCTAAGTCTAACCTTTGATTTCCTTGTGCATGGAACAGTGAAAGGGAGCAATAAACAATGGTACATGGGTAACAGCTGCACGAAGCACATTACTGAAAGTACAAATAATTTCCTTTCACTGAAGGTTGTCACAACCCAAATCGATGGACCGTGACGAGCATCTGGTACCTTACTCAACCGAGTACCAAATCTTTCATATCATTCTATCATAGGTAAATGAACCGAAGTAAATCATGAGGGAATACAAACTTATACATACAAAGTACGGGCTTATAAGGCCGGCATGATACTTTATATACTTGAAATATCGGCCGATAAGGCCATACAAGTATCTGTATATATGACACATGTCTACAAGCCTCTAAGAATACATAATATCATAAAGGTCGGATAAGGTTCCTGCCATACCAATCAATACATGTACTAAACATACTGACCAAAGAATCAACTCTGGAGCAAATGGAGCACACCAACACCTTCCGCTAAGTTGATAGCCTACTTAGAGGACTCTCAACCTATCTATCAGGACCTGCAGGCATGAAACGCAGAGTCCCCAAGCAAAAGGGATGTCAGTACAAATAATGTACCGAGTATGTAAGGAATGAAAATTAGTAACTAGTAAACATGAGAGAAAAATAGAGTAAAAGACTCAATATGTACATCTGAATAACTCTATGAATAATTTAATATTATAATATCTTACATATGCGTATAAAGGCCATACCATGCATGGGTATATGCATTCATAACATCATCAAGCCTCTGAGGGCATCTATCATATCATCTCGGCCACTGTGGGCAAATAATCAACATATACCAGCTGATCAGGTGGTGGTGCGTATATAATGCCGTAACCTTTTTCCATATCCCATATACATATATATACTTATATACATGTATATAATGCCATTTGGTCATGGATCAATGCAAATGAATGCAATGCATGAGAAGTACGTCAATAAAATCTTTCAGAGTGTCATAAGACCATTTTGTCATTGATTAATATCATGAAATAAACTTTATCAACTTACGTATTTTCTGAGACCCATGAACAGATGATAGAATTGAGTCATTTATGGAAATTGTGAATTCATTCATTTCATTTACATCGTATGGATCATGCCAAGAGGATGAAGGGATAACATTAACATACCTTTGGAATCTTCTATCCAATCATCAAGCAAGCTCAATATGATTTTCTTACATCTACAATGCGTAAACCGACTTCGTCGTCATCATATAAGTGTAGTAACTCTCATATTTAGAAACCAATATTCTACAAGAAAATGGACAGCACCTCCCCTATTCGCACTACATCCCATATGTTACCAAAAGTCACCAAACAACCCAAACAGCAACAATATAATTCACAATAAGCTCTCCTATTATTTCAACAACCATATTGAGCGACAAGCTCGATTTACGATTAACAAAATATGGTTTGAATCCAATTCCTTTTCCATGAATCTACCTACAACATATAAAACATCATACTTACACTTACCATATCATTTTCAACACAAAACATCATAAGCATAATCTTCAAATATAGTCCACACGCCTAGCACCTTAACCTTAAATGTCAACAACTTATTTTTCATGTTATCTTCATCAATCCACTGAATTAGCCATAGATAAGCTTAACGACAGAAGGCACAACATAATAATAAAACTATTTATAACAATTTCCAACTGGGAAAACCCATATATATAGCCTCAACACATCCCACAAAGAAAAGATAATGATTCCTTATGCCATGTCAATTACTATCTTGTAGGTTTTCACTCAAACAACTCAACCAACACATGATTGACCTTAGGCACAACCAAAAACATGATTTACAAACTTTAGTCAGTAGATACAACTTGAAATTTCCATCTAGTGTAGCTCATAACAACCCTTAATCACACCACAACACTATAGGAGCATTCTCTTGTAGCCTTCAACACCTGATGATAATTTGGGTTGATTTCCCTTTAGTTTGGTTCTTGGGAACTTGGACCAGCTCTTAGAGAGAATTGAGAGTGTTTTAGTGAAATTTTTCTGTGTAAAATTACGAGATATACAAGGGAGAAGATAATTTATAAGCCCACCGGCTCAATTGTCCAAGCAGGTGGGTAAGCAGCCTGCTTGGCAGCTTGAGCGGTGCAACTTCGGACGCTTGTATCTCTCTAATCCAACATCGTATTGACAAACGGTTTGCAGAATTGGAAAATACACCCATAGGGATTAATTACATATACATTTCTCCATGTAACTCTCAATAGATTTGGAGTAAACTGCATCATAACCTGGCCTATAAAACTGCCAGTTTCTCCGAAGTGTGGCGACGTGACTTGGCGACCCTACTTTATAAATTCATATTTCTATACGCCAATGTCGTATGAATAAATGGTTTGGACCATTGGAAACTAGGTTACAAGACCTTCATTTTGTTATATAATATGTTCGATGGAATACTTAATATTACACAGAGAATGTATTGCTCAAAACGCTTCATTATAAGGCAAAATCCTTAGTCGGTTTTTCCACAACTTAAACTCGATTTTTTCCAAACTTTATATTTCATATACAAACATCATATATAGTCATATAATAACTTTAAACTCATTTAAATCATGATTAAAAAATCTCATATTCATCTTAACTTACTTAAGACTTGAATAAACCTTTCTTATACTTGTAGAAGGATTTTGTCCTTTTTGAATTTACATTAGATAATCCTACAATGACAGTGATGTCTGAAGTATGGGGTGTAACAACATTAAATAAATTTATAAATTTTCAATGAAAATCTCATTTTCGAGCTTATATCAATTTACTTATGGTGTACTTCCATGTACGAAAACATGGGGTATAACAAAGGCCCTGCAGGGAGGGAGTGTATCCTTTGGAAATGGCAAGAAGCGATACATTCTGGGAGTTGGAAGAACCGGGAAGTCTCTTTCCTACTCTATTGAAAATGTGTACTACATGAAGGGTTTGAAGTATAGCTTGCTGAGTATTTCCCAAATCTGTGACAAGGGTAACAAAAGTGGAATTTGTATCTAAAATATGCATAGTCACAAATCTTGTGACTGGTGAAGTGATGTTAGTGGCCAAAAGATACAAAAACTAACTTTGAGTCCTTGCAAAATGGGGATCTTAGTTATCTGAGTGTTGTTGATGATAATGCTAAGCTATGGCACAGAAGGCTGGGTCATGCAAGTTTCATGCGGCTGAACAAATTGGTCAAAAAGGAGCTGGTTTGTGGTCAGCCCAAGTCAAGCTTCAAAGATCACAGGGTGTGTGATGCATGTGTAAAAAGAAAGCAATTCAGATCCTCTTTCAAGCCCCTCAAGGCCACTTGATCTCCTCCATATGGACATATAAGGGTGCCAAGTAGAAGAGGAAAGAGATACATATTTTCTTCATTGTGGATGACTGTCATACCTCCTTTTTTACCTACACCCCGGTGAGAGGATATAGTAAAGGAATTTATTTCCAACTTCAAGTGAGACGACACAAAGGGTCATCACCTATTTCCTCATCCACTTCATGCTTTCGAGGGCTTGAAAACCTTATTTTTACCTTTCTCGATTTGTGTGCGTAATCCGGGCGCGTAGTCGGAAAATTTTTATGTGGAAATATGTGAATTCTATGAAAAAATTGAAGAATTTTGATATTAAGATGATTAAAGTTAACTTTGGTCGACTTTTTGGGTAAACAGACCCGTACCCGAGATTGGACGGCCCCGGAAGGTCCGTAGAAAAATATGGGACTCGGGCATGTGCCCGGAGTCAAATTCCAAGTTCTAGAGCCCAAGGAAAGAATTTTTCTATGAAATTATTTTTCTGAAATTATTAAGGAAAATGGAAATGAAAATTGATCAAAAGACTGTGGTATCGGGCTTGTATTTTGGTTCCGACACCCGGTCTTATATATTGTATAAGCTCTTTCAGTAAAATTTGGTCGAAATCGGACATCATTTGATGTGTTTCGGACCTAAATATCTAAAGTTTGAAGTTTATGAAGTTATAATAAAAAATGATGAATTTGGGGCTTGATTCAATGATTTTGATGTTATTTGGGCGATTTGATCGCACGGGTAAGTCCGTAGGATGTTTTTGAGGTTGTGTACATGTTTGGTTTGGAGCTCCGAGGGCTCGGGTGAGTTTTGGATAGGCATCGGATTGCATTTCTCATGTTTTGAAAATCTGGTATTCCCAGCTCTGGTATTTTCGCATTTGCGAAGAAGTAATCGCAAATGCGATATCGCAAATGCGACTACCTAATCGCAAATGAGATAAAATGGAGGCCCTGTATATGTCGCAAATGCGATAGGGATGTTCGAAAATGCGATAGTCCCTTCCCCCTTCTGTGTTCGCAAATGCGACAAGAGGCTCGCAAATGCGAAGTGGTGGCCATCGCAAATGCGATGGAAAGGCCGCAAATGCGAAAGCTGCCTCCAGATACAAGTTTGCAAATGCGAACTAAAATGTCGCAAATCCCAAGCCTGTATTGTTCGCAAATGCGAAACTATGTTTGCATTTCCCATATCCGCAACCCAGCAAATTTTACTCTTAGTCGAAATTTCATCGCTTTTCACCATTCTTTCAAAACCCAAACACCATAGGCGATTTTTTAAGAGCAAACTTCATCCCAAATCACTTGTAATTTGATTTTTACTCAATTCTTTCAATCTTTAACATCATTAAACATGTTTTCCACTTAAAATCAAGGATTTTCATGAGTGAAATTGGGGTTT
This sequence comes from Nicotiana glauca, assembly GCA_026770625.1. Classification (NCBI taxonomy): domain Eukaryota; kingdom Viridiplantae; phylum Streptophyta; class Magnoliopsida; order Solanales; family Solanaceae; genus Nicotiana; species Nicotiana glauca. The sequence continues at coordinate 65,652 of MU666748.1, forward strand.
TTGGGTAGAACCTAGGTTTTCTATAAATTGGGCAGTTGGACCACGATTTGAGGTCTGATCTCAAAACAAATTACATATTTGAATTCATGGGGGAATGGGTAACCTGACTTTGGTCCTAACCTCGGGTTTTGACCACGTGGGCCTGGGGGCTTTTTTGAAATTTTGGGAAAAACTTGGGAAAATCATTTTTATGCTTTCAAATTGATTCATATAGTGTTTATTAAAGTAATTGAGCAATTTGTGATTAGATTCGAGCGAATTGGAGGTGGAANTTGTTGCTAATTGCTACGTGATCGAGTACGATGTATAGGTATGGTGACGAGTATCTATAAATTGTTGTCTAGCATGACCGTGAGTCCTTATAATGTGATTGTCATGAATTGGTTGTGAACTCCATGTTTATTGGAGGATTTCTATATGTTGTGAATAACATGTGAACGGTGATAGGATCATTTGATTCCTAGGAGCATTGGCTCGAGTTGTGATACGAATATTGAAAGTATACGAAATAACTTGATTCTTTGGAGCGTTGGCTCAAAAAGGGTAGAGTGGATTATAAGATAAGAAAAGTAAGAAAGAGGAAGCGTTGTTAATTATTCCCTTGCCGGGATATTTGGTTGAACTTGTTGGTTCTTTCCCTTGCCGGGATTTTTGTCAACTATTTGCTTATTTTTATGTCCCTTAATTGTGACTGTTATTTTGGGAATTAGACTATTAAATGATATTGAGGAGCGGGTTGCGCGCCGCAACAATGATATTGAAGATCGGGTTGCACGCCGCAACAATAATATGTGAGATCGGGTTGCGCGCCGCAAACAATGATACATGATAAATGATATGTGAGGATGGGGTTGCGCGCCGCAACAACGATACATGACAAATGGTAATTTGTGGGCCGGGTTGCACGCCGCAACAGTTATTGATACCATGTGTTTGTATTGAGTATTTATTCCTTGTTCATTGTGAATCTAAGATGCTTTAGTTTGTTACTCAGGATTACTATTAATATTGTATCTCCCCATAGCATGTTTCCCCTCCCATGTTGTTAATTGCCTCGTATTCTATTTCCGTTGTATATTTATAACTGTATAGGTTTATGGGGTGTCCAGTCTAGCCTCGTCACTACTTCGCCAGGGTTAGGCTAGACACTTACCAGCACATGGGGTCGGTTGTGCTAATGCTACACTTCTGTGCATTTTGCACAGGTCCAGGTTTTGACGAGCAGCAGCAGCATTAGTACGGGAGCAGGCTTTCATTTTCACGAGACTGAGGTAGTCTTGCAGGCGTCCTCAGGCCTGGCGTCTCTTCCCTATGTTCTCTTTTACACTGTTGCATCCTTATTTTCGAGACAAACAGCTTATATGTTTCTTTCAGACCTTTGTATTTAGTATATTCTTAGTAGTTCGTGAGTAATGTGACACCAACTTCTTGGGTAGAGGCTATTATTGATTGTTCCGCGTTTTGATTCAGATTAATAAATCAGACTTCCGCTATTATTCTTATTAAATTTCATGTTCTATATTGATTCTATAAATTGTTAAAACAATTGTTTAGTAATGGAAAGGTAATTGAATAGGCTTGCCTAGCTACCACGAGTAGGCGCCATCACGATCCCGATGGTGGGAAATCCGGGTCGTGACAAGTTGGTATCAGAGCACTAGGTTAAAGAGGTCTCACAACTCAGGGACAAACATAGTAGAGTCTGAGGGGTCGGTACAGAAATGTCTGTACTCGCTCATCAGGGGCTACTGAGTTAGGAAAAAAATCTCTCATTTGTTCTTTCTTGTCGTGCGATTTGGTTTCTCAATGCTGATTGAATTTCTACTCTGTTCTTTCGCAGATGGCGAGAACACGCGCTTCCTCATCCACCGATCCGCAATCCGAGCCCCAGACAGCTTTTGCTAGGGGCAAAGGACGTGGCTATGCTAGGGGCCAAGGTAGGGGCAGAGCCCAGTCACCAACAGCAGCACCAGTAGTGGAGCCTCAAATTGACTTTGACGAGGAGGTTCTGGCCCCAGCCCAGACAGTTCTGGTGGGCCCAGCTTAGGTCCCAGAGGGGTTTATTGCTACCCCAGTTCTTCAGGACGCCTTGGTCCGGTTGGTTGACCTCATGGAGAGTGTCACCCAAGCAGGATTGCTTCCTGTAGCACCAGCCACTTCCCAGGCTGGGAGAGGAGCCCAGACTCCTACTGCACGTACTCCGGAGCAGGTAGCTCCCCAGACTCAGATTCCACCAGTTCAGCTAGCTCCCCAGACTTAGATTCCACCGGTTCATCTAGCTGCGACAGTTCAGCCGGGGGTAGTTGCATAGGCCGGTGATGGAGCGATTATGTCCGCAGATGCTTTGTGGAGGCTAGACAGGTTCACCAAGCTCTTCACTGCTACATTCAGCGGCGTTTCTTCTGAGGACCCCCAGGATTTCCTATATAGCTGCCATGAGGTTCTTCGGAACATTGGCATTGTGGAGTCCAATGGAGTTGATTTTGCAGCTTTTCATCTATCCGGATCCGCCAAGACTTGGTGGAGGGATTATTGTTTAGCCAGACCAGCAGGGTCGCCGCTTTTGACTTGGGATCAGTTTTTAGAGTTGTTTCTAGAAAATTTCATGCCCGTTACTCAGAAGGATGCTTACCGGAGGCAGTTTGAGTGCCTCCAGCAAGGGTCTATGATGGTCACACAGTATGAGACCCGGTTTATCAATCTAGCTCGCCATGCCCTCGTCATACTCCCCACTAAGAGGAAGAGGGTGAGGAGATTTATTGATGGTTTGATTAAACCTATTCGCCTGCAGATGGCTAGAGAGGCAGGTAGTGACATTACTTTTCAGGAGGCGGCCAATGTGGCCTGGAGGATCGAGATGGTTCTGCCACAGGGGGTTGGTCATAGGGCAGACAAGAGACCTCGTCACTCAGGTCGATTCAGTGGTACCTCATCTGGAGGCAGGGATTCTTATGATAGGGGTCAGCCTTCCAGGCCTTTTCAGTCAACCCTCCAGGTTTCGCAGGGTGCCCCAGGTGATCGCGTTTTTCGTGGGCATTATTCCGATCAGCAATCACTCAGTGCACCGCCAGCTCCCATCAGTGCACCGCCTCTTCAGAGCTTTCGTGGAGGTCATTCGGGTCGTCAGGGCCAGTCTCATCGTATGGAGGGATGTTATGAGTGGGGTGAGTATAGTCACATTAGGAGAGCTTGCCCGAGACTGAGGGGTACACAGTTGCAGCAGCAGGGTCCTCGCCCCATGATTCAGGCACCAGGTGACCCACAGCCTACCCAGCCAGCCAGGGGAGGGGGTAGAGATCATAGAGGTGGAGGTCGGGACTGTAGAGTTGGAGGCCGTACTGCCAGAGGTAGGGGTCAGCCAGTGGCCGATCGTCCCAGAGACATGGTTCAGGGATGTGGGGCTAAGCCACGGTTTTATGCTTTGCCAGCCAGACCAGAGGCCGAGTCGTCAGATGCTGTTATTACAGGTACTATTCTGGTTTGTGATAAAGATGCATCAGTGCTATTTGACCCTGGGTCTGCATATTCATATGTGTCATCTTATTTTGCACCCTACCTGGCTATGTCTAGTTATTCTTTGGACATTCCTATTTATGTATCTACGCCGATGGGTGACTCCATAGTAGTCGGCCGGGTGCATCATTCTTGTGTGGTTATGTTAGAGGGTCTTGAGACCCGTGTTGATTTATTGCTTTTAGACATGGTGGATTTCGACGTTATATTGGGGATGGATGGGTTGTCCCCATATCATGCTATCTTAGATTGTCACACCAAGACCTTGACCTTGGACTTGCCAAAATTGCCCCGACTAGAGTGGAGAGGGACCACACGTCATGCCACCAGCAGTGTTATTTCATATGTTAAGGCTCGACGCATGGTCGAGAAGGGGTGTTTAGCTTATCTTGCGTATGTTCGCGACTCCAGCGTAGAGGTTCCTTATATTGACTCTGTTCCTATTGTTCGGGAATTCCCCGAGGTTTTCCCTTCAGACCTGTCAGGTATGCCGCCCCACAGGGATATTGATTTCTATATTGATCTGGCTCTGGGCAGGCAACCCATTTCTATTCTGTCGTATCGCATGGCCCCGCCAGAGTTGAAGGAGTTAAAGGACCAGTTGCAGGATTTACTAGAGAAGGGTTTTATCAGTCTTAGTGTTTCTCCTTAGGGTGCGCCGGTGTTATTTGTGAAGAAGAAGGATGGATCGATGTGGATGTGTATTGATTATCGGTAATTGAACAAATTGACGATAAAGAACAAGTATACACTGCCGAGGATTGATGATTTGTTTGACCAGCTTCAGGGAGCAAGGGTGTTTTCAAAGATAGACTTGAGATCTGGCTACCATCAGCTGAAGATTAGGGCGTCTGATGTTCCTAAGATAGCATTCCGCACTCGGTATGGGAACTATGAGTTTTTAGTCATATCATTTGGGTTGACCAATGCCCCGGCAGTATTTATGGAGTTGATGAACCGAGTGTTCAGGCCATATCTAGACTTATTCGTGATAGTCTTTATTGGTGATATTTTGGTGTACTCCCGCAACGAAGAGGAGCACGAGCAACACCTCAGACTGGTTCTTCAGACTCTGAAGGATAGTCAGCTATATGCTAAGTTTTCAAAGTGCGAGTTTTGGTTGAGTTCGGTTGCATTTCTGGGTCATATTATATCATCAGAGGGTATTCAGGTGGACCCGAAGAAGATTGAGGCAGTCAAGAATTGGCTTCGACCAGCTTCAGTGATCGAAATTCAAAGTTTCTTGGGATTAGCAGTTTATTACCGTCGGTTCGTAGAGGGATTTTCGTCTATTGCAGCCCCGATGACTAGATTGACCCAGAAGGGTGCCCAGTTCAGGTGGTCAGATGAGTGTGAGGTGAGCTTTCAAAAGCTCAAGACTGCTCTTACTATGGCACCGGTATTGGTTTTGCCCACGGGTTCAGGGCCTTACACAGTCTATTGTGATCCTTCCCGCATTGGGCTTGGTGCAGTATTGATGCAGCATGGCAAAGTCATTGCCTATGCTTCGAGACAGTTGAAGATCCATGAGAAGAATTATCCGGTTCATGATCTAGAGTTGGCTGCTGTTGTTCATGCTTTGAGGATTTGGAGGCGTTATCTATATGGTGTGACGTGTAAGGTTTACACGGATCACAAGAGCCTTCAGTATCTGTTTAAGCAGAAAGAGTTGAATGTGAGGCAGCGAAGGTGGTTAGAGTTGTTGAAAGATTATGATGTTACTATCTTGTATCACCTGGGTAAGGCCAATGTGGTGGCCGATGCATTGAGTAGGAAGTCCGCCAGCATGGGTAGTCTTGCTTATATTCCGGCCAGCCAGAGACTGCTTGCTTTAGATGTTCAGGCTTTGGCCAATCGATTGGTGATATTAGATATTTCTGAGTCTAGCAGAGTGTTAGTTTGCACGGTCACTCGTTCTTCTCTATTGGAGCGTATCCGCGATCGGCAGTTTGATGATCCCCATTTGTGTGTCCTGAGAGACACGGTGCAGCGTGGGGGTGCCACAAAGGTGACCTTAGATGATGAAGGTGTTTTGAGATTGCAAGGGTGAGTTTGTGTGCCCAATGTTGATGGGATTCGAGAGTTGATCTTAGCAGAGGCCCATAGTACTCAGTATTCTATTCACCCAGGCGCCGCGACGATGTATCAGGACTTGCGGCAGCATTATTGGTGGCGTAGGATGAAGAAGGATATTGTTGCGTATGTGGCTCGATGTTTGAACTGTCAGCAGGTCAAGTATGAGCATCAGAGGCCCGGTGGTTTATTTCAGAGGATTGAGCTTCCCGAGTGGAAGTGGGAAAGGATTACCATGGATTTCATTACTGGACTTTCGTTGACTCGGAAGAAGTTTGATGCTATTTGGGTCATTGTTGATAGGCTGACCAAGTCAATGCTTTTCATCCCAATGGCAGTCTCCTATTCATCCAAGAGGTTAGCTGAGATTTATATCCGGGAGATTGTCCGCCTTCATGGTGTGCCGGTATCCTTAATTTCGGACCGGTGTACGTAATTTACCTCGCGCTTTTGGAGAGCTGTTTAGCAAGAGTTAGGCACCCAGGTTCATTTGAGCACAGCATTCCATCCTCAGACAGACGGTCAGTCCGAGCGGACTATATAGATTTTGGAGGATATGCTCCGAGCTTGCGTCATTGATTTTGGAGGCGAGTGGGACCAGTTTTTGCCTCTAGCAGAGTTCGCCTACAACAACAGCTACCAGTCCAGCATTCAGATGGCCCCATATGAGGCGTTGTATGGTAGGCGATGTCGGTCTCCAGTCGGATGGTTTGAGCCGGGAGAGGCTCGGTTATTGGGTACAGACTTAGTTCAGGAAGCCTTAGATAAGGTCAGGATCATTCAGGAGAGGCTTCGTTCAGCTCAGTCTAGGCAGAAGAGTTATGCAGACCGTAAGGTCCGAGACGTAGCTTTCATGGTTGGTGAGCGGGTATTACTTCGGGTGTCGCCTATTAAAGGCGTGATGAGGTTCGGAAAGAGGAGCAAGCTTAGCCCTAGGTACATTGTCCCGTTTGAGAATCTTGATCGAGTAGGAGAGGTGGCTTACAGGCTTGCATTGCCACCTATCTTATCAGCCGTGCATCCAGTTTTTCACGTGTCTATGCTTCGGAGGTATCATGGCGATCCTACCCATGTGCTAGACTTCAGCACTGTCCAGTTGGACAAGGATTTGTCTTATGAGGAGGAGCTGGTAGCAATCCTAGACCGGCAGGTTTGTCAGTTGAGATCTAGGAGTTTTCCCTCTGTTCGTGTTTAGTGGAGAGGTCAGCCCCCTGAGGCCTCGACCTGGGAGTCCAAGTCTGATATGCGGAGACGTTATCCACATCTGTTCCCCGACTCAGGTACTTCTTTCTTTTGTCCGTTCGAGGACGAACGGTTGTTTTAGAGGTGGAGGATGTGACGACCCAAATGGTCATCACCTATTTCCTCATCCACTCCGTGCTTCCAAGGTCTTGAAAACCTCATTTTTACCTACCTCAATTTGCTTGCGCAGTCCGGGCGCATAGCCGGAAAACTTTTATGTGGAAATATGTGAATTCTGTGAAACTTTTGAAACATTTTGACATTAAGATGATTAAAGTTGACTTTGGTCAACTTTTTAGGTAAACGGACCCGTACCCAAGATTGGACGGTCCCGGAAGGTCCGTAGAAAAATATGGGACTCGGGCATGTGCCCGGAGTCGAATTCCGAGGTCTAGAGCCCAAAGAAAAAAAATTTATGTGGAATTGTTTTTCTGAAATTATTAAGGAAAATAGAAATAAAAATTGATCAAAAGACTATGGTATCGGGCTCGTATTTTGGTTCCGATACCCGGTATAAGTCTTATATATTGTTTAAGCACTTTCTGTAAAGTTTGGTCGAAATCGGATGTCATTTGACGTGTTTCGGACCTAAATATCTAAAGTTTGAAGTTTATGAAGTTATAATGAAAAATGATGAATTTGGGGCTTGATTCAATGATTTTGATGTTATTTGGGAGATTTGATCGCACGAGTAAGTCCGTAGGATATTTTTGAGGTTATGTACATGTTTGGTATGGAGCCCCAAGGGCTCGGGTGAGTTTTGGATAGGCATCGGATTGCATTTCTCATGTTTTGAAAATCTGGTATTCCCAGCTCTAGTATTTTTGCATTTGCGAAGAAGTAATCGCAAATGCGATATCGTAAATACGACTACCTAATCGCAAATGCGATAAAATGGAGGCGCTGTATATGTCGCAAATACGACAGGGATGTTCGCAAATGCGATAGTCCCCTCCCCCTTCTGTGTTCGCAAATGTGACAAGAGGCTCGCAAATGCGAAGTGGTGGCCATCGCAAATGCGATGGAAAGGCCGCAAATGCGAAAGCTTCCTCCAGATCCAAGTTTGCAAATGCGAACTAAAATGTCGCAAATCCCAAGCGTGTATTGTTCACAAATGCGAACTTATGTTCGCATTTCCCATATCCACAGCCCAGAAAATTTTATACTTAGTCGAAATTTCATCACTTTTCACCATTCTTTCAAAACCCAAACACCATAGGCGATTTTTCAAGAGCAAACTTCATCCCATATCACTTGTAAGTTAATTTTTACTCAATTCTTTCAATCTTTAACATCATTAAACATGTTTTCCACTTAAAATCAAGGATTTTCATGGGTGAAATTGGGGTTTTTGGGTAGAACCTAGGTTTTCTATAAATTGGGGAGTTGGACCTCGATTTGAGGTTCGATCTCAAAACAAATTACATATTTGAATTCGTGGGGAATGGGTAACCAGATTTTGGTCCGAACCTCGGATTTTGACCACGTGGACCCGGGGGCATTTTTTGAAATTTTGGGAAAAACCTGGGAAAATTATTTTTATGCATTCAAAAATATTCATATAGTGTTTATTAAAGTAATTGAGCAATTTGTGATTAGATTCGAGCGAATTGGAGGTGGAACCGCGAGGTAAGCCGATAGTTGAGGATTAAGTGGATTTCAAGGCTTTGAGGTAAGTGTTTGGTTTAACCCTAGCTTGAGGGAATAGGAGTTGAGTCTTGTTGCTAATTGCTACGTGATCGAGTATGATGTATAGGTATGGTGACAAGTATCTATACATTGGTGTCTAGCATGACCGTGAGTCCTTATAATGTGATTGTCATGAATTGGTTGTGAACTCCATGTTTATTGGAGGATTTCTATATGTTGTGAATAACATCTGAACAGTGATAGGATAATTTGATTCCTAGGAGCATTGGCTTGAGTTGTGATACGAATATTGAAAGTATACGAAATAACTTGATTCTTTGGAGCGTTGGCTCAAAAAGGGTAGAGCGAATTATAAGATAAGAAAAGTAAGAAAGAGGAAGCGTTGTTAATTATTCCCTTGCCAGGATATTTGGTTGAACTTGTTGGTTCTTTCACTTGCCGGGATTTTTGTCAACTATTTGCTTATTTTTATGTCCCTTAATTGTGACTGTTGTTTTGGGAATCAGACTGTTAAATGATATTGAGGAGCGGGTTGCGTGCCACAATAATGATATTGAGGATCGGGTTGCACGCCGCAATAATAATATGTGAGATTGGGTTGCACGCCGCAACAATGATACATGATAAATGATATGTGAGGATGGGGTTGCGCGCTGCAACAACGATACAAGACAAATGGTAATTTGTGGGCCGGGTTGCACGCCACAACAGTTATTGATACCATGTGTTTGTATTGAGTATTTATTCCTTGTTCATTGTGAATCTAAGCTGCTTTAGTTTGTTACTCGGGATTACTGTTAATATTGTATCTCCCCATAGCATGTTTCCCCTCCCATGTTGTTAATTGCCTTGTATTCTATTTTTGCTGTATATTTATAACTGTACAGGTTTATAGGGTGTCCAGTCGAGCCTCGTCACTACTTCGCCGGGGTTAGGCTAGACACTTGCCAGCACATGGGGTCGGTTGTGCTGATGCTACACTTCTGTGCATTTTGCACAGGTCCAGGTTTTGAGGAGCAGCAGCAGCATTAGTACGGGAGCAGGCTTTCATTTTCACGAGACCGAGGTAGTCTTGCAAGCGTGTGCAGGCCTGGCGTCTCTTCCCTATGTTCTCCTTTATACTGTTGCCTCCTTGTTTTTGAGACAAACAGCTTATATGGCTTTTTTAGACCTTTGTATTTAGTATATTCTTAGTAGTTCGTGAGTAATGTAACACCAACTTCTTGGGTAGAGGCTATTATTGACTATTCCGCATTTTGATTCAGATTAATAAATCAGACTTCCGCTATTATTCTTATTTAATTTCATGTTCTATATTGATGCTATAAACTGTTAAAACAATTGTTTAGTAATGGAAAGGTAATTGAATAGGCTTGCCTAGCTACCACGAGTAGGCGCCATCACGATCCCGATGGTGGAAAATCCGGGTCGTGACATCAAGTGACAATCGAGACGGGATTATATTATATAAAATTCAGAGTCGCCAATTGGGATAATTTATGGTGTCCCAAGTCACCGGTTTAAAATCTCGAAACGAGGAAATTTGACTCTAATAACGGTCTGCGAACAAAAAAATCCGAGTAAGGAATTTTGTTAACCCGGGAGATGGTGTTAGGCATTCTCGAGTTCCGTGGTTCTAGCACGGTCGCTTTGATCATACTTGGCTTATAAAAATTATTTAATTACTGATTTTAGAACCTATGTGCATTTACCTCTTCCCGCTTTTAATTAAGAAAAATAATCTTGAAACGGGTTACGCGTACGCATACCCGCTTGTTTGGCGCGTCAAAAATCATGTCACGCGAACGTGTCCACAATTAATCATGCTTTATTATTATTAAGAGAATTTCGATTGAAGTTGCGTGAACCCATACTCCGATTTTTTTTTTTTAGAAAAAAATCATAATTATATTACGCGAACATATACACAATCATGATGATAGCTTCATACCCATAAAAGATCACATTCGACGAATCTTCCACCTCTAGTCCTAAAGATTGACCCAACATGCTCCTCTTTTATTTAAGATACTTACCGAACTATCCGAACAATAGACTAAGGTGATTCATACAATGGAAAATAAATTAATATCGAAATAATGAGCAAAGAACACGAAGCATGCCTAACAAGTTGGTTCCAATTTCATATGGCCAAAATGACACCATCAAAGACTCCAATGGGATTGCAACAGAGAGTTCGACTAAGAAATCATGAAGCATTTTATCAAAGAGATATCTCATAAAATTACAGCTCAATTATTACTCCTATAGAGTTATATGATGTACGATCTTCTGCTAACTTCGACCAAAATAAACACTATATGAAAGGATCTTGTATGCTCCTTCACTCTTATTAGAGGTTGCATTGAATTGACAGACTTGATAATTGCATAGCCATTTGCATCATTTTACATGTATTCTGCTTGCGCCATATAGTGTACAATTCCATTAAGCAATTACTTCCATTGGTAAACTTAATATATTTTCCTTAATAAAAAAAATTTTAAAAAAACCTGTCAAAGAGTATACTACATTACTCATCATTGTTTGCTAGCAAATAAATCTTAAAACAGTAAGTAGAACATTTCAATGGAATTTAACAAAGTCCTAGAAATCACTATTGGTTTTAGCAAATCTGCTCAAATTAATCTCATGGATCAGTTAAGATAACACCTAAAGAAGATTCAAAGTAACAACTATTCAATCACCAAATTATTCCTCCAAAAAAAAAACCAAAAAAACACAAATCCTAATATTCATGAATCAGGTTTTAAACAGAGCAGTAATGTGAGAAATGGACCTTCACCAGACTATTCCGAAGCCCGAATAATAGACAAGGACGAACGGAGCCTCGAACTCGAACCGTGACCGAAACTCGAAAGGAAAACGCGTCGGTGAAGCTAGGGAGCTTGACTGGAGTTTGTGTGTGTTTTTGGTTGTTTTAATCTAAAGAGCTGGACCAGAAGGGGAAATGTTCAGGGGTTAGGGGTGAGAGAAATCGGGGTCGTTAACGGCGGATTGGTATGTGAATTTATGGGATTCTCTTTATCTTTTGTGCTCACTCGCTCTCATTCCTATTTTCCTTTTGCTTTTTGAGTTGTGGGTCTAGGTCTAGGTTTATATTTTGTGTATTTTGCCAATTAGTCCCCAGGTCTTTTTGTGTTAAGTCCTTAGAGTCTTTTTTTATTTGTTTTTGTTCCAAAGAAGAGTCTAGTAGGATCGCTAGGCTTAATGGACTAATCCGAATTGGGCCAAGAATTGGGCTCTAATTCTCTTTAAATTGTGATCCAACACCTTAATTGACTCCTTTAAAAATAAGATAAAAATATTACACAATGCAAAATCTATAACAAAACTATTATATTTTTTTTTGTATTTTCAAGATTATGTAAAGATAAAAATAAGGTACTATTTTTTGTATTTTTTTAAAAAATTTATGAAAAATACATAAATTAAGATATATATTATTATTTTTTTAATTTTTATTTTTATGACGAAAATAAAGTAAATAAGTCAAAAAATTTGAAGTAGCTATATCAGACCTAAATTATATATTTACGCGTTAAAATATAAAAAGTCTTGGGGAAGGTCAAAAATTACATGTCTACAGCTGCCCCTCTTTGACTGGAAATACGAAGTATCTTCAGACAAAGAACGACTAGACAGATCTTTTGACCCGTCCCTTATTTGGAGAGACTAAAACAGAGAAAAGGGGAATGTGACTGAGCCCTGGCATCTGAGCTGCCTACATATCCTTGGCTATAAAGGAATCAGGCCACATGTAGTTCAAAGGTGAGTGAGGTGATGGAGTATGCTGAGGTGGAGAGCCAGTCGAGGTGTCGTTCTGCCGAGATTCCAGTCTGCGATCCTGTTATTACATCAAAAATCAAAACATGAAAAAGACTAGCTAAGCATGTCAACTATGAGTTACAAGATTCCTATCTATAAGTCTTCTGAAGCTTGATCTTGAGTCTTGAATGGTTCTTCATGCAGACTCTGGATCTAAACCTTGACTAGTTGCAGGTGCTAATTCATTCTTCCTCAGCTTGTCGGACCAAACCCGGACACCACACCATGCTTGTGACTCCAATCATGTCTTAAGCAATTCACATCTTTCGCTACTTCTACATTTGGATTCACTTTTCCTTTCTTTTTGTTTCTCCTCTTCTTTTATTATTTTGGATTGTGACTAACTTCCGCTCATCATCTTGGACCGTTGACTCGCATTCTTTCCGCAAGCCTTTTTTGTTACTGACTTGAATTGTATTCCCATGCTCTCCAGGCGGACTCCTGACAGCTAAACTTGAAATGTATTCCCTGCTCTCCAAGTGGGCTCCTGATTGCTAAACATGAATGTATTCCCTGCTCTCCAGGTGGGCTCCTGAATGCTGATTTGAAATGTATTCCCTGCTCTTCAGGCGGTCTCCTGACTGCTGACTTGAAATGAACTCCCTGCTCTCCAGGCGGGCTCCTGACTGCTGACTTGAAACATATTCCCTGCTCTCCAAGCGGGCTCCTGACTGCTGACTTGAAACGTATTCCCTGCTCTCCAAACGGGCTCCTGACTGCTGACTTGAAATGTATTCCCTGCTCTCCACGGGGGCTCCCCTTTTCTGACTTGAAATGTATTCCTTGCTCTCCAGGCGGGCTCCTGACTGCTGATTTGAAACGTATTCCCTGCTCTTCAGGCGGGCTCCTGACTGCTGACTTGAAATGTATTCCCTGCTCTCTATGCGGGCTCCTGACTGCTGACTTGAAAAGTATTCCCTTGTGCTCCAGGCGGGCTCCTGACTGCTGACTTGAAATGTATTCCCTTGTTCTCTAGGAGGGCTCCTGACTGCTGACTTGAAATGTATTCGCTTGTTCTCCAGGCGGGCTCCTGACTGCTGACTTGAAATATATTCCCTTGTTCTCCAGTCGGGCTCCTGACTGCTGAATTGAAATGTATTCCCTTGTTCTCCAGGCGGGCTCTTGACGGCTGACTTGAAATGTATTCCCTGCTCTCCAGGCGGGCTCCTGACTGCTGACTTGAAATGTATTCCCTGCTCTCCAGGCGGGCTCCTGACTGCTGACTTGAAATGTATTCCCTTGTTCTCCATGTGGGCTCCTGACTGCTGACTTGAAATGTATTCCCTTGTTCTCCATGCGGGCTCCTTACTGCTGACTTGAAATGTATTCCCTTGTTTTCCAGGCGGGCTCCTGACTGCTGACTTGAAATTTATTCCCTTGTTCTCCAGACGGGCTCCTGACTGCTGACTTGAAATGTATTCCCTTGTTCTCCAGGCGGGCTCCTGACTGCTGACTTGAAATGTATTCTCTTGTTCTCCAGGCGGACTGCTGACTTGAAATGTATTCCCTTGTTCTCCAGGCGGGCTCCTGACTGCTGACTTGAAATGTATTCCCTTGTTCTCCAGGCGGGCTCCTGACTGCTGACTTGAAATGTATTCCCTTGTTCTCCAGGCGGGCTCCTAGCTGATGACTTGAAATGTATTCCTCTGTTCTTCAGGCGGGCTCCTAACTGCTAAAACTTGAATGTATTCCCTGCTCTCCAGGTGGGCTCCTGACTTCAACAAAATAGATACAACAAAGAAAATCTCTTGCCCCAGTTTGGTGGCTGGGCATCATATTACCAGACATTAATAAGAATTTAAAAACTAAAACTTGAATTGTACTCCCTCTGTTCTTCAAGCGGGTTCCTGACTGCTAAAACTTGAATGTATTCCTTGCTCTCCAGGCGGGCTTCTGACTGCTGACTTGAAATTTATTCCTCTGTTCTTCAGGCGGGCTCCTGACTGCTAAAACTTGAATGTATTCCCTACTCTCCAGGCGGGCTCCTGATTGCTGACTTGAAATGTATTCCTTTGTTCTTAAGTCGGGCTCCTGACTTCTGACTCGAAATGTATTCCTCTGTTCTTCAGGCGGGAGGCTCCTGACTTCTGACTTGAAATGTATTCCTCTGTTCTTCAGGCGTGATCCTGACTTCTGACTTGAAATTTATTCCTCTGTTCTTCAGGCGGGCTCCTGACTGCTGTATTTGAACTGTATTCCTCTGTTCTCCAGCCGGGTTCCTGACTTCAACAAAATAGATAAAACAAAGAAAATTTTCTGCCCCAATTTGGTAGCTGGGCACATGGGTGAGTGTTAAACTGAATCATTCTACTAACTATTATTAAGAATTTGAAATCTACGTCCTATTATCCAGGGAGGTCCTGACAACTCTTAACTAAACGACATTTTTATATCTAAGCTATATCTTTTAAAGGTATGACTTCCACTATATCTTGTTATCTAAGCAGACCTTAAAACTACGTCCCATTATCTAGGAGGGTCCTAAAAACTCCTAATTGAATCCTATCTTAAACATGCAAACTTTGAAACCAACTCATATTCCTTGGGGTACATTTATGCTAAGTTATGCTATTCATGATTTTTTTGAAATTTAAACTAAGTCCCATTTTCCAGGAGGGTCCTAAAAACTCCTAATTGAATCTTATCTTAAACATGCAAACTTTGAAGCTAACTAATATTCATATATGCTAAACTATGCTATTCATGACTGTTTTGAAATTTAACTAAGCACCATTTTCCAGGAGGGTCCTGAGAATTTACGGTCATACCTGTTTGGTGCTGCCTTTCCTTACGGAGGGTTTCTCTGAAACAAATAAAATGTTCTGCCCCTGTTTCAATCAAAGAAAAATCTTGTCAGTTTAAAAATGGTGGTTAGTTGATGGCATTCTTGCTGAAGATGTCTCCGCTGCTATGTTTTGCTTTGACCTGCTTCCCGAACTGGCCCTGAACCGCTTGGCTTTCTGATTGACTTTCAAACCCCTGACCTTCGATGACTGTTGATACCCCATTTTTTCCTATATATTTTTATACTCAAAATACTCTCAAAATAGCATATCCCAAAAGATTTTGGCATTTTTAAAGGATTTTTAAACTAATTTAGGGCCTATTTTTACACCATAAATCCCAATAATTATTCCCAAAAGCCTGACATTTTGGAGAATAATTTATTTTATTCTGACATTTGCATAAAAACATAATTTACATGATTTTTGTATAATTTTACGAGTCCATTTGGTATTTTTAAAACTAAATTGCATGAAATTACAATTTTAGCCCATTTCCGAATTTAATAACAATTTTAATTACAAAATCAATACCAATATTTTTAAATTAATACTTAAATATGGTTTGCTAACCCAGTGCTTTTAATTTGATTTTTAACATCTTTTACTATTTTTATAAATTCAAAAGGAAAAAATGGCTATTTTAATTTTGGCCTCAAATTGCTTTCAATTGTAGCCCAATTCTGACCCCAATTAACCCAATTAAACGACGCAATTACCCGACCCATTTCCAAACCCACCCGGCCATTGTTTTAATCCAGGCCGTTGATCATTTTGATCAATGGCCACGGTTTCACCATTCCTATTTAACTTACCAACCCATAACCCTATCTATCATTTTCATTTTGACCGCCGCCCTCAAACCCTCGTCCTCTCAAACTCTCTCTAGCCCCTCCGAAACCCTAGCCTTCTCCCACCGGTTTCCACCATGTTTCACCGGAATCCATGGCATCCCCAAGCCCTGGGTGACCTATACTCACCTCCATGTGCTCTTGTACACCTGCTACTGGAAGATTCAAGGTCTGACCTTGAAGGTTTTCGCTCAGATCTTCGCCGATTCAAGTTTCACGGCCATCTCCGTCATGTCCTGGTCCTATGAGCCTATCTCTGGCTCACCTGGCTCAGAGCAGACCCTTTTCCAGGCCTTTCTCACTTCTAGGGTTCTTCTGAAACCCTAGCCCTTCGAGGTTTTCCTATATTTCTCTAGATCCGCTCTAGATCCATGCTTGTCTTAAGGTTTTCAAATGATTTCTTAAATCTCTTTCAAAAGTTTGCTTTCAAAAACTGTTCATCTTCTCCGATTTAGGGTTTCTTTGATTTTTACTCGTTCTACTGTGATTTTATGTGGTGTTCTTACTGTATTCGTCCTACTGTGACTCCTGTTTGTTTCTACTTTGACTCCTATGTGCTTTCTTCTACTATGTTTCCTCCTAATGTTTCCTTGTATTTTTCTTTTACTGTGTTTTCCCTCAGCATGTTTTCACGGAACGATTGAGTTCCTTTGGGTTTTTCTGAGTTTGCTCTTGTCTGATTTGTTCATCCCTACACTGGATTAATGACGAAAACCCTAGAATTTGGGGTTTTTCGGACCACTTGTATGTGACTTGCATGTTCTCACCTCTGAACTAGTTTGATTTCAATTTCTCTGTTTTTCATATGGTTCTGACCTTTTTGCCAAAAGCTTTTCTACACTAGATTTTCCTACTGATTCTTTACAATGACAGTACAGCCTTCTTTCATGTTTGACGTGTTTGTATGCTCCTTGTATACTATGAATTTCCCCCTAAAGTGGTTTTTCAAATTTGCAATTAGTTCAAAATTTCTTCTGAATATAGCTTGATTGATTTCTTTCCATTTTTGCCCGTGACTCGACCTAAGTAAAACCTTCCTCTTTTTTCAGACTTGATTCATTCGTATAAAAATCTCAGACCTTTTGATTTACTGTTTGTTAATTGGTTTTCTTACCTTATTTGCACAAACCGTGTATTTCTAAAACCTCTCCTTAAATAACTTTTATGTATTTACCCTTATTTGTATACTATGCACAATGTTGTTTATTTGATCCCCTTTCCTTAAATATTTCTTGTCCTTTACTGATCAAATTGGGATTCCTTAATCAAAGGAACCTCTGTTAATTGATTGATCTTAATTGATACTCGACTAATTTTCTTTCCTTGCTTGCATGTCTGATTTCAAGTATAAATACATGCTCTTCTTTTCACTTTAGGATCGAATTCTGACTGCAAATCAAAAAATCAAAATTCACCTCTCTGTCTTCTTTACTACTACTATTACTACTCTCTATTTCTCTACACTACTACTGAGCATTCTACATCTGTACATCCTGCTGTCTGAACTTCTAAGCACTTGGGGAGTTTTCTTGAGTCTGTTCCTGTTGTTCCTGGCTGTCTGTTTGCTTTTATTATCCTGCTATTCTAGAACTTGCAACTGGTATGTTTTCCTAGTTAAATAGCACCCTCTTTATTATGTGTTCACTCCTCCTCTTCTGCACTTCTTTCCCTGTGTGTTTACTTATGCTTTCCTGCATTATGTGATTACATTCAAGCATGCTATGCCTCTTTCTTTATGTTTTCAATCTATTATGCTTTTAATCCCTTCCCCATATTCCCTTTGTGTGTGAGTGTTGTCCTGAATCATGGCAGCACTTTGAATTGATGTCTGTGATCCAGAATTAGACTCCCCTGAGTCTTTACTCAATTGCTTTCCCATTCCCTCTCCCCTTTATGTGCTGAGCCCTAATTTAGGTCTGGTGGTTTCCTAATCACCATTCAGACCTGAGTTTGACTCTCTTTGAGTCTGCTCTTATTTGTTTGAATCTAAGCAAGGGGTCAGGGGTGTGCCAGTCTATACCATGGCTGGGTATGACCACCTCATGCTGTGGTTTCTCCCTCACTTTGCACTTACTCCTAGTTCTTAAGTTCTACCCCCCTTTGGTAAGCCATGCTTAGGGACCCTAGAGTTCCCTCTGAACTTGGATGCCTGAGGGCTGGTAATTCCACACTTGCACTATTCTGTTACAACATTCACTCTTTAGGGTGTAAGCATTGCCTGGGCTCTTGAAGCTCCTTGGAACTTTGAAACACTCTAAGAGAAGGCCTTGGAATCAGGAACCCGGATTTGGTAAATCACATGTATTGGATATCAAGATTGCATTAGGCAGTTTGGATCTAGCTGTGGGCTATGATGTATTTTATTTCTACTTTTGGCTCTGAATTAATAACTTTGTAATAAAAACTTGGGAAATATAGTAGTAAAGGGTATGGGAGGGGTTTTTAGTTGTTTGCATGTTAAAGGGTAGAAATCATGCCTATAGGACTTTTACTCCTTT